>QEPC01000820.1:1143561-1156179 GCA_003113815.1 Sphenodon punctatus | reverse complement strand
CCATGTCTCTCCCGCTGTCCCCTCTCCTTGTCTCCCCCTCCTTGTCTTTTAGATTGTAAGCCACAGGCAGGGACCGCATCTGATTGTATGTTCTGTACAGCGCCAGGTTGCAACTGGCGCTTTATAAATGTTTAATAATAATAATAATAATAATACACTCTAATTCTCCCATCTTACTTTTTAGACTTCTAGCATTTGTAGATAGACATTTAAATGTATCCTTTTTATTTAATGTAAGTAACTGTTTTAGTTATTTGGGAATCAACAGAGGTTGATTCTGTTTTCCACCTGAACTCTCCGGGGATTTTTCCTGTCTTCTGTATTAGGATACTCTGTCTCCATTGTTATTTAATGAATATATGCAGCCCTTGGGGGAGGTCATGAGATGGTTCAGGGTGCGATGTCACCAATATGCTGATGATACTCAGCTGTACCTCTCTTTTTCAGCTGACCGAGACCCTGCCATCTCATTGCTATCCCAGTGTTTGGAGGCCGTGGCAGAATGGATGTGGCAGAGAAGACTGAAGTTCAACCCTGATAAGATGGAGGTGATCTTGGTGGGGAGAGTGAGGGAGGTGTTGGCCCCCCTGATTGGGGGGGTTCGCCCTCCCATAGCTCAGCAGGTTCAGAGTCTGGGGGTGATTCTGGACGTAGATCTCCACCTGGAGCGACAGGTGGAGGTAGTGGCGAAGGCTGCTTTCTGCCAGTTATATCTGGTGTGGAGGCTGCGTCTGTACGTCTCCGGCCCGGACCTGGCCTCCCTCATCCATGCCTTAGTCTCCTGGAGGCTGGACTACTGCAACGCGCTCTATGTGGGGCTGCCCTTGTTATTGGTCTGGAGGCTGCAGTTAGTGCAGAATGCGGCAGCCCATCTCCTGTCAGGGACGGGAGCACATAACACCTGTGCTCCAGACTCTGCACTGGCTGCCAATAGCGTGCCGAGCCAGGTTCAAGGTATTGGTGTTAATCTATAATGCCCTTCATGGTCTGGGCCCCTCATACCTCAGGGACCGCCTTGCCCTCCGTGCCCCAGAGCGACTCCTTCGGTCTGGCAGGGGTGCCTTCTTGGAGGTCCCCCGTGTTAAGCCGGGGGCCAGAATGGAGAGGGCATTTTCGGTGGTCAGGCCGCGCCTTTGGAATTCCCTCCCGGTGGAAGCTTGTCTGGCCCCAAGTCTTTTAATATTCCAGCAAATTTGCAAGACCTGGCTGTTCACCCAGGCCTTTGGGGAGCGGGGTTGGGTTATTTCCCGCTACCCTTATTTATTGTATTTTTAGTATTACCCTAGCCTGTTTTATTGTTGTGATTTTATTAGTGTTTTAATATATTTTTATAATTGTATTTTATGTTTTTGAAATTGTTAGCTGCCCTGAGCTGTTCTCAAGAGGGGCGGGATATAAATTGACAAAATAAATAAATAAATTCCCCTGAAATAATGGCATCTTTTGCAACTGTCTCAGCCCAAACCATGTGCTTCTCAGCACCTGTTGGCTTGGGGTCAGACAAGCTTCCACTGGGAGGGAATTCCAAAGGCGTGGCCCGATCATCGAAAATGCCCTTTCCATTGTGGCCCCCGGCTTAACACTGGGGACCTCCAAGAAGGCACCCCCGCCAGACTGAAGGAGTCACTCTGGGGCACGGAGGGCCAGGCGGTCCGGGCCTGCTCTACCTCCTTTTTAATGTTTCGCCAGCAGCCGGGTTCCTCTTTGGTTAAGGTGGAGCCCATCCCATTGGTATAGGTTCTCCCTTTCCCAAAAAGTTCTTAATGAATCTAAAGCCCTCTCCCCCGCACCATCTTCTCATCCACACATTGAGACTCCAGAGCTCAGTCTGTCTCTGGTGTCCTATGCGTGGAACTGGGAGCATTTCTGAGAATTACCTTGTTGGAGAGTGTCCTGAGAAATTACATCGCAGTAGGAGAAAATAGAGTTTGCATTTTGTTTTCGCCAGTCTATATCATGAGCAGTTTGCAGCACAGTGGGGCTGTAACACGTTTGAAGAAACTCCCTCTCACCAGTATTCTCGTTCATCATCAACTTGGTCCATGTTTCCCTGCAGCAGACCCATACAGCTGTAGTGTTTATGGCTTTCATTACAGGCTTCTAGATAAATTGTTTCTCTGACCTGAGTTTTATTCTGTATTCGCTAGTTCTCACATTTAACTCATGGCAACGTTGTCTCAGAAGAATGTATACCGACACTATCCCAACTCTATTTTAAAATGGCTAAATGATAAAATATTCCAGATTCATTGCTTTCACACCTTTACTTTACAATTGTATGGGGTTGTCACCACAAAAATGAAGGCTTAGACAGAGCTTATTTTATGGGGTGGCTCTGTGAACAATGCCAAGACTTTAATTATAGTCTCTGCAAGACTCCACAGGCTGAAGTGACTAGGCTGATACAAAGATCTTCTGAACAAGGTGGCAAGATCCTGTTTATTTCCCAGCAGGCATCGATAAATACAGCTCTCCTGGCCATAGCATCTTGGATAAGCTGGGAAGCAGCCAGCCTAATTCTCTCTGTGTGTTAGGCAGCCTCTGGACAGCAAGAGCGCTTGAAATGGCTGACCAACTAGTGACTGTTGGGTTCCTCATGGAGATGCTCTTGCTGCAGAGCTTCAGGTGGTAAGGGAACAGGAAGCATTTCATGCTGCATACATTAGTCATTAAAACTATTGCTCTGTTTTGATAACTCCATGGTATTACATGAACACTATCCTTGGATAAATACAATTTTTCAAATATTCTCAGGCCGTGCCTCTCTAGAGGAATGTTAATCAACTTGACAGTCATGAAGCCTCCAGAAAAATGCATATGTAATAGAAAATTATTATAGGTACAAAACTGGAAATGGCAAAGATTCCAGCCCTGTAAAGGCCTGCTGCACACCTGCAGCATTTCCTTTAGGCTCCTCCAATTAAGACTCCCATTTATTACTCAGTAAGTTTAAAGTGCATTAGATGAGTTTACAGCCGCTACTCATCTGGTCTCCTTTATAGCCAGGTGTCAACTGTCACAAGCCTTGAACCCAGCAATCCAGGGTTCAAATAACTGCAACACAATGCTACAGGAGTAGGCTGAGAAATTCATGTTCTTAAAGTCAGGACTTCAGGCCCCTCAGCAGGGAATTCCCTCCCTCCAGATATTTATCTCGGTTCCTCCCTCCTCACCTTCAAAAAGCTCTGGGCTTTTAGGTGATACACTACTGGATTTTATTTCTTGCTCTTGTATCCTTTCCTTTTAAAATTGTTTTTAAATGGATTGTATTTTATTGAATTGTTTTTGTGGAGCATCCTCAGCACCATTTGGAGGAGGGGTGGGAGCAGGGCAGTGTTACATAAGCATTATTATTATTAATAATAATAACTGCAGGCCATGACCCTCACCCTGCACAAGACTTCAGCTGCACCGGCAGGAGTGTCAGGTGATTAGAAACAGTCTGCCGACTGGCCACCATCTGCATCCTACCATTCCAAACCCTATTCTCAGTCCTAAATTGGGCGTGTTGTGGCACCTGTTGCCAGACCACCTTGCTGTACCTGGCTAAGCAAGGCTGTTTCCTGATCTGCCTTCGGCCTACCCTGTCCTACCCTTCCAATCTTGTATGTGCACCGACAACATAACCACCCTTAGACCATCCTCCAACCTGTCTTGCCACACTGCCCCTGAATCTGCCTTCCTACTTGTTGATGAAATACACCTAGGGTTACCCTACCTCTCCTTCAAAAGAGGATGCGTATGGAAAAAAACATGTTGCAGGGCTGCACTCTGGAACCAATGCAGCCCTGCACCATGTATTTTTCATAAGCATCCTCTTTTAAAGAGGAGGAATGGTAACCCTACATACGCCCTCCAATTTACCACAATCTGCTAGCTTTTCGACACTGTGGTCGGAGATCTTCTGATCCAGATACTTGGCCGGCTCCACTGACTTTTACTCCACCATTTCAACCCAGCTATCCCTAGACAACACACCTATCTGCCTCAAAAATTCAGGATCCTGTCTTCTCATCAGGGGAGGCCTCTCTTCATGGGCGTCTGAGCGCTGATCTGCAAAACGCCCCAGTGCCCAGTGCTCCTAGGTAGATGTGGCTGGCCTGTGGAACACTGGGCAGTGGGGAGGGAGAGGAAGCTGAGTATGGGAGATGGGATGGGCAAGGGCTGACCTTGGGACATGCATGGCCAGCTCTTTTTTTTTTTTTTTTTTTTTTTAAGAGGGGATTTTTTTTTTTTTTTTTTTTTTTTAGTAGAGGGGAGGTGGGTTGGAGGGAGCGGGGGAGGGGGGGTTGAGGGAGCAGCAGCAGGAGACGGCCCTCCTCTTGCCTTTGAATTACATATGTCCCAAGGGCAGCCAGGATAGTCTCAGAGGGGTGCTCCTGGCACGTTAGAGGAGGGGAAGGGGCTAGAGGAGTGGACACCAAAGGGTACCAAAGCATGAGTTCCCATGAAAGAACCCAGACAGTTAGGATGGTTTTAGGGAGTCTTTTCCAGATGCCCCAAACCAATCAAAGCCCTGAGGATCTCTCTACCCCCACCTCACTTCTTTAAGGGAGGAGGGCAGAGGGAATTCGAAGATGCACCAGCAGCCTGGAACTGGTTTGGTCAGTATGGAGGCTGCTTCAGCAGAGAGCAAACCGGACTGGTCAACTTTGGTAAATAATTTATTTTAATTTTTATTCATTTATTTGTATTGTTAATGTTACTTTATTTATTTATTTATTTATTTATTTATTTATCATTGACTTTTGTTGCTCTTCATTATGGTACAGCCCCTTTTATTTGTTCCCCTTCTCTAAGTGATATTTTTTTTAATTTTAGTCTGTATTTATTTGTTAGGGTGTTTTGGGGGGGGATGTATTGTTTGGATATTATAAATATATTTTTGGAAGTTTTTAATATATTTTTTAAAATTTGGGTTTGGATATTTTGTGCATTGACTGAATATGTTTTTTTGACATATTTCATATTTTTTTGACATTTTTATATTTTTCAAATGCCAGAACTGATTCGCAGTCCCAATCCAAAATGCCAGGACTGATTTTAGGCTGCAGTCCACCACTGGAGTAACTAAAAAAACACTACAAAGCCCTATTGGGGAGGTAGAGAGAGGAGCGCTGACTGCCATCACTGGTGAAAGGTTAGAGCGCGTCTTAAAAAGGAATGAAGAGACAAAACAAGAGCCAGAGAGATTGAGAGTGGCTCTCTCAGAGTATGAGGAATCTGGGGAATCAGAGGGAGAGTGTAGCTTGGATGCAGATACAAATAATAGCAAGGAGGTATCCCTAGAAGCGGAGAAGGAGAACCCTTGATGGAAAGAAGGGGTTGTTCCAGGAACCTTTAAATTGTATTATAGGACTATGAGATCTATATGTGGTTATAGATGAGTGAATACTGTCAGGCCGTTCTTGCTGCACACTGCTAGAATAATGTGCCAGGTTTACCTTGGGTAGCCCCGTCTCCTCAAAAGGGAAGGGGTGTAGCAGGGAGCAGGCTGTTTGGGGCACTGGCCGTTTATGAGAGCTAGCACCAGCAAGGAGAGTGCAGGTGCTAGCTGGGACCCAGGAGCTGAAGTCAAGAGGGATGGTGCCTGGATGCCTCACATTTGGGCTTGGGCGTGGTTAGTCCAGCATCTAAGGAGCCTGAGAAAGGCTCAGTCAGAGGAGAGACAAGGGAGAAGCAAGGCTCTGCTTAACTGACCTGCTAGGGAAAGAGGCAAAGGAAGGTAATGCTCTCAGGGCCAGCCCCAGGCATGTGCCACATGTGCGGCTGCACATGGCCCCGTGGCCAGCTGGGGCCCCGCACTTGCCTGGCCGGGCAGCAGGCTGCAGCCAGCTTCTCCCCCAGAAAGTGTTTCGTCCTCCCCTCCCTGGCTCCAGACCCCATCCCTCACCTGCCTCTGCCTTCTAGTAGTGCTGCAGGGGCAGCAGCAGCGGGGACACTGGATCGGGCTGGCAGATAAGGCTGTTTACAAACAGCTCCTCCCCAGTGCTGATCAGAAGGTTGCTACCTTGTAAAGAAGGTTCTTCGAGATGGCTCCGAACATTCTTACAACTGGTTTGTGCGCGCCCACCCTGTTCAAATAATAGACCACATGATGGTCTTGAGATCCTCTGGTATAAAAAGAACCCTCCCCCTCTGAATGACAGTTCCTTTCAAACCTTTCTAGAAATATAAAAAAAGAATTCCATGCGGGGCTGGAAGGGTGGGTGTTGTGAGAATGTTCGGAGCCATCTCAAAGAACCTTGTTTGCAAGGTAGCAACCTTCTGTTCTTCTTCGAGTGGCTCCTCACATGATATTTTTACATGGCTCCACCGGGTGGGGAGTCCGTGGGCGCACCAGTGCATGGATGGGGCATGCACACAGCTGCACACACATCCCCACTCACCCACCACTCATCCACACCCACATAGTAACCACCATTTCCCCCGGTTGCTCCGTGCGTGGGGATGAGTGGGGGGGTGAGTGGGGATGCGTGTTAGGCGAGCGCGCACGCACCCCCACTCACCATGGGCGCGTGCACCACGTCATTCACATGGGGTTCCCCCACCCATGAACACACAGAAATCTGCGTGTTTACGGCTGGGAGGAGAGACCCGTGTAAAAAGGGCCACATTCTCACAACTGTCTTACTTATACTATCTTAGGTAGGAATTTAGGATGTAAAGCAATATCTATTCTGTCTTGGAAAATAAATCTGCAAATATGGTTCTGAGATTATTATGGCTGCTATTTCACTAACTCTTCTTAATGAAGTTATTGCTAACAGGAATACTGTCTTTAAACCCGCACCCCATAACCAGTTCATTTGCACCCCCATATAATCAATTCACGCTGCCCCGTGGGCACAAATTAAATGGTTATGGGTGGGGGCAGCGTGAATAGATTATATGGGGGCGGGGGCAGAAATGAACTGGTTATGGGGTGGGGGCAGCATGAACTGATTATGGGGGCACAACTGAACTGGTTATATGTCTCTTTTCATGGCATAATGCGCTTAATAAGCTAGCTGCATTTTGGGTGTCTTGTGTGTGTGATAGCAGCACCTCTGGACTGGTCACACCGCATGCGTGCACAAGGCACAGGCGGCACTGGCAGCAAGAAGCAACAGGCCCTGGAGGCCAGACTGGCTAAGCTCACCCCCTGGCCCCTCCTCCAGTAAGGCAGTGGACGCAGTCAGTCTCTCTGTGCCTGTGTCACTGCCCGCTTGGCTGCCCCTGCAGTGGAACCACTCCTGGGGAGTGGTGGTAGACACTCGGCTGGGGAGGGGGGGGAGCATTAGGAGGCCATGCTTCTCCATGGTTGCTCGGAGAGGTGGAGAATGGGAATCCTTCCTGTCCAGAGGGAGTAAGTTTTATGTAAATGTATACATTTGCATAATTAGGTGGTGCCTAATTATGCAAATTAGGCCCCGCACCAAGACTTCGCACATGGCCTCACAAACCCTGGGGCCGGCCCTGAATGCTCTGCCTACGAGTGGCTGAGCCAGCCTGTACCAAGGGACTATCCCTGGTAGAAAAGGTGCCTCAGCCAGAGGAATCATGCCTATAAAGGAGAGATAAAGGAGCTAATGGAGTGCAGCCTACAAGACTGGACCCATGTCAGTGGGTTAAAGCCTGACCAAGGGTCCTCATGCTACTGTGAGTACTGTATATAACCCTGAGAGTGGAAAGTACATGGGGATAAAGCAGGGGTGGGGAACCTCAAACCTGAGGGCCAAATGCAGCCCTCGGCGAGTTTTTATGTGGCCCTTTTCCAGTGCCTGGATCTGGCCCCTGGATCCAGTTTCTACCCCCAAGCACTGAAAAACTGAGCTCATGATAATGGAGCACAGAGAAGGGCATGCACACAAAGGTATGGGACAGATCCAGGGCACAGATCCACGATCTGGGCCCTCCTTTTCTTGAAAAAGCCTGTTAAGAATTCCTGCTTCCAACCTCTACGTGGCCCTTGGAGCTCATGCCCCTAGGACAGAAAACGTTCCCCAACCCTGGCATAAAGGGAAAGGAGAGATCTGGCGTGGCGTGGCATCCTGCCAGTACTCTCCCTGGTACCTCTCAAACCTATCACAATGGGGCTTATCAATATTGAGGGACTTATTCAAGTTGCTTCCTTGACACCTACATATAGCTCAAAAACTTGCTTCCACTCGTTAACAAAAGTTAGTCCAAAATAAGGAATCCTATTAACTCTGTTTGTCACACGTGTACTTTGAGGTCAACACGGACACACGGGCTAAGCAAAGACCAGGATATTATTATTGTTTTCAGATTTAGATCCCGCTCGTGTCTTGATGGACTCTCAGCAGCTACAACAGAAACAAATCACATATAAATGCATATATATACACACACACACACACACACATATATTTTCTATTATGTAACTATGTATACTATATGGTTATTGACAATGATGCTGGTTATTTTTATGTTGTGGTGTCCTTGTTATATATTGGTATTTTTATCTGTACTTTTTGGCTATGGCGGAAGATAATGACGTAAAAAATAAATAGAAATGCACGTCCAAAAATATGTAAAATTACAATCTCCTCTTCCCATCTCTCAGAGACTCTTTGCCCGCAAACTCTCTGACAGGTCAGTACACAAGCCTTTACAGCCCCATGAAACCAACCCCTCCCTCTCAGAGGGGCCAGTGCATAACCCTTAGCCCCCCTGCAATCAACTAGCCCTTCCATGGAGGGATCAGAGCATAACTCTTAACCCCTCCTTGCAACCAACCCCTCCCTCTCACAGAGGGTTCCATGCATAAACCTCTTCTCTTCCCACCAAAACACAGTACCCCCACAAACAGAGGGTCCAAACACACTCCATTCGACTATACTTCCTCCCTACCCATTAGAAGCTCGAACAGTGTCAGTGCCCACGATGTCTGGCCCAAATCCGCCAATGGTCACAAAACAATCAGCACCACTAGGCATTGCCCTTTGGCAGTCACTTGCAGGTCCTAGAGCATTCATGTACCTCGGGGAGATGGAGGAAACACCAGTCGTCAGCACACAAATGGGCAGAGCCCAGCAGCAAAACTTTCCCAGCAATTCTCCTCCCCCAGCTCCGAGCCCTCATGTTCTTGAAGGAGAAGGAGGAAACACCCATACACAAACAGGTGGGACCCAGGAGCAAGGCTTTCCCAGCAATTCTCTTCCCCAGGCTACAGGAGTAAGCGAAGGCAGTATGGGATGGTGCCAGAATTTTAATACACTCAGGAGAACTTCTCAGGAGCAGGAAGAACTCACCCTTCTCTCACAGTCGTGAAATAAATCATTTCTCCTACACAGCACGTCATTACCAGCCAGAATGCTAGTTATCACCATGGCTCATTAAACCGCACGCAGACCTGGACAGACAATGATTTAGAAACACAGCTGTAGAATAGGGGTGGTGGTTTGGGAATGCTTAACAAAAGGGTGGAGAATGTCTAACATACAGAGACAACACCACCAGACACTTACAGTCCTACCTGGATGCTGTATTCTACATAACACATTTAAAAGCAGGACCAAGGTGCCCTGTACACTGAGGAATGAGGAGCACTGATGATCTCAAAGTGGCAAATGAAGCTGTAGCATAGATCTGTACAGCCTGTGCTAACTATGGCCATTTTTACATGGACGAGGGTGGGTAGGAGGAGGGGTTTTTGGCCACGGTGGGTGGAGGTGTGTGTGTGTCCATTTACACACGTGTAAATGGACACATACACACACACCTCTACCCACGGAGCCTCCTTCAGTTTTCCAGAGGGCTCCATGGGTGGAGATGGGTGTGCGATGGGTGGAGGTGGATGTTGTGCAGGAACGCACAACATCACGCTCGGTGTTCACACGGGTGTTCACTCGTGGTATTCACCACGATTTCGACGCTGAACTTATTACACTAGGAGAAACAGAAGTTATGGAAGTCACACCTTGTCTGGTTTTATGAGATCAATTTCAGTCAGTGACACCCGCTGATGCAATCAGGACCCTTGGGGCTGTTAGGGCTACTTCTTGTGAATTAGATTCATGCCCATCTTGGCTAATTAAATCTTGCAAGGAGACAATAGGGCCATTGCTGGCGGGGGTGGTCAATGCCTCCCTTTGGGAGGGCAGAGTGCTGGGCTGTCTCAAAGAGGTGGTCATGCAGCCTCTGCGCAAGAAACCATCACTTGACATTGACTCCCTTGCCAGCTATCGACCTGTCTCTAACCTTCCCTTTTTAGGGAAGGTTATTGAGCGAGTGGTGGCTCAGCAGTTACAGGGGTATCTTGACCACGTTGGTTTTCTTGATCCCTCTCACTCGGGATTTCATCCGGGTTATGGCACGAAGATTTCACTTGTGGCCTTGGTGGATGATCTGTGCCGGGAGATGGACTGGGGTCATTCGACCTTGTTGGTCCTATTAGATCTGTCAGCTGTTCTCTGCATTGGCTGCCAATAGTCTTCCGAGCCCGATTCAAGGTGTTGGTTTTAACCTATAAAGTCCTAAACGGTCTGGGCCCTGCCTATCTGCAACATCGCCTCACACGCCCCCCCCCCCGGATACTGGACCTGTCCCTTTGGTCATTGGGGGACGCCCTTCTTGTGGTCCGCCAAGTCTTTCAGGGCGCCACGCAGGGGAGGGCATTCTCAGTGGCCGCACCATGGCTGTGGAACTCCCTCCCCGTGGGGATGCGTCTGGCCCCGGACCTTCCCTCCTTTTGTAAAAGCTGTAAGACGTGGCTGTTCCATCAGGTGTTTGGCAGGGAGATGGGTAGAGGGTGGGGGAGGTGAGAGGTGCGTGCGTGAGTAGTGACATGTTTCATAATTTTATGGTTTTATAATTGTTGACTTGTATTGTTGTGAGCTGCCCCGGGCAGCCTGTGGCAGGAGGGGTGGGATATTAAATATTTTAATTAATAAATAAAATTAATTATTACTGAATATTATTGTTTGCTCTATCAGTGGTGGGCATGTTATTAGTATTTCCAGTGTGCAAAGTGCTTTACAATTAGGGCTGAAACAAGATCTTGCAAGAGTGAGAAATCTTGTTGAAATCAAGGTTCTCAGTTCATCTCAGATTAATCATGAACCGGGACTGTTTCGTCAACTTCTCAGCGAGAAGTTTTTTTAAAAAACAAACACACACACACATTGTACACGTGAAAATAGCTGCTGGACTGTTTGGTGAGTGTGCAAAATGGCCTCTGTCCTTAATTAAAATGGCAGTAATAGCGTCACTGCCATTTTGGTTAAGGGCAGCAGTCATTTAGTGCATGTGCGAAACAGTCAGTGGGCATTTTGAACGTCTGCAATCTGCAACCTTTAACCAAAATTGTAAGCTGCCCAGAGCTGCCCGTGACAGGATGGGCAGGGTAAACATTTCTTTTTAAAATAAATAAATAAATAAAAGTAAAATCATGGCGATCCTATTGCCACCATTTTAGTTTAGCGCAGTAGCTATTTTTATTTCCTCACTGGAGATCTCATTCCTGAACCAAGATCTCACCCTGGTTGTCAAAAGTGTGAGTTTTCTCATGAGAATTTTTTTTGTTTCTCATTTAGCCCTATTAACAATCCTTATGTAGTCCAATCCAACCCTTGTGGGGTAGGTCGTATAATTTATTATTCCAATTTTGATGGATGGGGACCTGAAGCAGAAAAATAGTGACTTGCCCAAGACCACCCAGTGAATTCATGGCTCTAAGGGGGTCTGGACCCTTGTCTTCTAAGTCACGATGCTAATATAAATATGGTTTTCTGAGTAATTATGCTAATATCCATTCAGTTTAACTAGCTCTTTAACTTGCTTTTGTTCTTCTTTCTACTAATTTTATGAGCTAGGAAGGAGATTGTGTAAGAATGAACTGGGATGTATTGCTGCTGAAGGAAAGTTAGGTGGTGGTGTGCTCTAAACAACACCAAATGGAGGTTCTTGTGCCAAAATATCTTATAACCACAGCCATTGGATAGAGTCGCACATCAGCTCAGTTCATACTCTTATTATACCAACCTTAGTACGCAAACAGATTGTTTTTGATAGCTGAAAGTCTAGTCAGAGAATTAGAGAGAATCTGGAAAATAATATTGTGATTGGTTAGGCCACACCAGCATCCTGACCTGGACTGTGGGGGTCCCTACCCTTCACCCTGTACTCGAGAGATTCCATGACAAGATTGCTTGTCATGGAACTGAGCTGTCCAGGACAAACACACGAGCAGTCAGTCACTCCTGTTTAATATTAAACAGAGGCAATTTGTCCTACACAAGCAAGGTGAGGCACGTTCACACCATTCCAGAAGTGGAAAGGGCAAGGGATGTGCTTCCCAGAAGTCAACACTACAGGAATTTTCCAAAGACACTCGTCTTTTCTCCAAGACTTCTCCACTTGCAACCTCATTGCCAAACCCAAACTTCTGTCTAAAAACTGATTCTTCACCCGGAAGTAGCTGGGGGCTTAAAGCCACAGGGACAGCAGCTGAGCCGTAGGCCGCGGCCACAGGCTCGCGGCTGAAGGGCCGCGGCCAAAGGGAGCGGCACTTTGGGGTCACAGGGGGTGGCAGGGGGCTATTGTTTGTTTTTGTGTGGGCTTCTTTTTTTGTACAGGGCTAGGGTGGGGGTTGTAGGTAAGGGGTGGGTAAAA
>QEPC01000820.1:1077858-1140659 GCA_003113815.1 Sphenodon punctatus | reverse complement strand
GAGGTCCCCCGTGTTAAGCGGGGGGCCACAATGGAGAGGGCATTCTCGGTAGTGGGACCGCGGCTGTGGAACTCCCTTCCGGAGGAAGCTCGCCTGACCCCTAGCCTATTAATATTCCGGCAAAACTGTAAGACCTGGCTGTTCGCCCAGGCGTTTGGGAGGGAGGGTGAGTAGGGTGGGGTTTTAATTCCCCCACCTATTTTTAGTGTTTTGTCTGCCATGTACATTAATTATTTTATAATATTTATGGTCGTTTTAAATTGTTTTATTGTTTTAAAAGATTGTTGGAAGCCGCCCCGAGCTGCGTGCAGGAGGGGCAGGGTAAAAGTTTTATAAATAAATAAATAAATAAATTCTTTTTTAGCTATGCCTCCCCATTGTCTTGATCCCTATAACGCAGTGTGCTTTATGTGGGGCTGCTCTTGAGTGTTCAGAAGCTACAGCTGGTGCAGAATGCACGGCTCCGCTTATTTCGGGGATGAGGCAGTGAGAATATATTACACCAGTGCTCTGAAGCCTGTACTGGCTACCTATAGCTTTCAGAGCATAACTGATGCCACTAACGCTGCTGACCCACCTGTAATCGCTGCTGCCACCAAGGACGGACCGGTGTCCAGGGACTGTGCTGGGGGGGTTGCCCCCTCCCAGGACTCGTGCCTTTGCTGCCCAGCCCCAGGTACCATCTACCCCCTCCCCCTGTCGGAGGGCCCGGGTGCATGAGTGGATTTCCAGCCTGGAAGGGCCAAAAGCAGCCAGCTGCCCAGGTGCAGGGGAGCGGACACCACTAACGCCACTGGCCCACCTGTCATTGCTGCTGCTGCCACTGCCAGGTACAAATCCAGTGTCCAGGGGCTGTGCTAGAGGTTTTTCCCCCTCCCAGGTCTCATGCTGTTGCTGTCTTGCCCCAGGTACCATCTATCCACTCCCTCTGTCAGAGGAGGAGGTGGAGCTGGTGTGCATGAGCAGATTTCCGGCCCGGCAGAGCCAAAAGTGGCTAGTTACCTGACTGCGCCACAGGCGCGAACCGCAGGCAGTGCACCTTAGGGCCGCACCAAAGGGCCCTTAGGCATGTTCCTTAGTGGGACCAGGATGGCCGGGACATTATCGATAGCAGGCAGGGGCACATTATTTTAGGACGGGTGGTGGTGGTGGAAGATGGCCTGCTTGTCTTGTGTGGGTGAGGGATGAAGGGACAGGGTTAGGGGTGAGGGGCTGTTCCCCTATGTGTGAGAGAGGGGTGCAGCCCGTCGGGGATAGGGTGTTACCATCCTGTGGCAGAGGAGGGTAGGGGGCGTGTGGGATGAGGGTGAGGGGACTGGGTTGGGGGGCAGGGGCTGCTCCCCTTGGTGTGAGGGAGGGGCGCAGCCCCTGGGGGAGGGGGAACTGCCCTCTGATGCAAGAGGAGGGTAGGGGTGGGGCTCTCCCTTGGGAGACTGGCAGGACGGCCTCCCGGAGGGTTGGGGGGGTCAGACTGTGGAGGAGGGGTTGCAACTATAGGGGTCATCATGGTCCCTCTGGGAGGCAAATTAGAGCTGTGAGGCGGGACAGATGTTATATTCCTGTCCCGCTCACTAGCCCCCAGGCAGGCAGTGAGGTGATCAGGGATCAGAGGGTTCCCGGCCTTGGGTTACTGCTGCTGAATGTGAGGTCGGTAGCCAAATAAGTCAACTGTGGTCTGGGAGATGATCCTGGACCAGGCAGCCGACCTCGTATGTATCACGGAGACCTGGCTGGACAATGAGTCGGGGCCTATATTGACTGACCTTGTTCTGGCCGGGTACTCCGTGCAGCATCAGCCTCGGCTGGGGGCCCCGGGGGGTGGTGTATTATTATTAGCAAGCATTTATATAGTGCCAGCTGTGTACCTGGCGCTTTACAGAACAACAAGATAGACGGGTTTGTTTTTAAGCATACATTATCTGTCTATTTTATTACTTTTTAAGTGCCAGGTACACTGCTGGCGCTATATAAATGTTTGTTAATAATAATTAATAATAATTATCTGTGAGATTTCCTCTGCAAACTATCATGGGGATAGAGGGCCTGCATTTGGTGCTGGATTTGGCCGGAGACAGATTAGGGATACGTCTTATATACCAGGCAGCTTCCCTTCTTATATATATGGCAGCTTCCCTATCCGCACTGACTGAGCTGGTGTTGAGGGTGGTCTTGCAGTCCCCCAGGGTGATAGTCCTGGGGAATTTAAATATTCATGCTGACACCAGTCTTCGAGGGGCAGAGCATGAGTTCATGAGCACCATGGCAACCCTGGGCCTGTCTCAGAGGATGGTGGGCGCTACGCACATTGGAGGACATACCCTAGATGTGATATTCTGCACAGGCCTTGAGGCGGGGGAATCCATTAGTGGGGAAGGTGTCAGCATAACCCTTGTCATGGATGGATCATTATCTCCTCTGGGCTGGTATTGTGGCACATGTCAGCCCCTGGGAGGGTGCAGAACCAGTTAGAATGGTTCGCCCCCGATGGCTGATGGAACCTAGAAGGTTCCAGTCTGCTTTAGGGGATATATCCTCTGACCTTGATGGCTGCTCACTCGATGACCTCGTGAGTAATTAGAATTCCGTGTTGATGGAGGTCATTGACCGGGTGGCTCCCAGGTGTCCGTTCCCGAACTGCTGACAACGCAGGTCCCCGTGGTATACGGAGGAGCTGCGGCAGATGAAGCGGGAAGGATGGCAGTTAGAGCGATGATGGTGTCACTCGCATGCTGAAGCTGATCAATTACGGCATAGAGTCTGGTTACGTACCTATGCCATGGCGATGCAGGCAGCAAAGAAATTTTTCTTTGCTGCCCTCATTGCATCTGCTAAGTCCCGCCCAGCAGAGCTTTTCCGGGTGGTGAGGGGGCCAGTCACTCCAGCCTCCCTCTGTCTGGATTTAGAATAATCAAATGCTCACTATGATTTATTCGTGGACTTTTTTGCAGATAAAATTGCTCAAATCCACCAGTTTTGATGCAACGTTTTTAGCAGTAGGTGAGCCAGAGGCAGTAGAAGCTCCGCCTTGTCCTGTTTTGTGGGATTAATTTCAGAATGTGTCACCCTCAAATGCGGGGGATGCCCTGGGGTCTGTCCAAGCCACTTATTGGGAATTAGACCCATGCCCGTCCTGGCTGGTCCAGGCCAGCCGGGAGACATTAGGGCCGTTGTTGACGGGGATTGTCAATGACTCCCTGGGGGAGGGCAGGGTGCCGGACTGCCTTAATGAGGTGGCTGGTGTGTCCCCTGCTCAAGAAACCATCATTGGACGTTGGCGACCTGGGCAGCTATTGACCGGTCTCTAACCTTCCCTTTTTAGGGAAAGTTATTGAGCGGGTGGTGACTCAGCAGTTGCAGGAGCATCTGGTGGCTCAGCAGTTGCAGGAGCATCTGGACCAGAGTAACAATCCAGTCAGATTTTTACCCTGGATATGGCACAGAAACTGCACTTGTGGCCTTAGTTGACAACCTCTCCCGTGAGTTGGACCAGGGTCATTCGACCCTGTTACTCGTATTAGATCTCTTGGCAGCATTTGATACCATTTGACCATGAACTGTTGGTGACTCGACTGTGGGACCGGGAACGGATTGGCGGGACTGTTCTTCAGTGGTTCTAGTCCTTTCTGGCTGGGAGAGTCCAGCGTGTGGCCCTGGGTGATTCTTCATCTTTTCCCCGGGGCCTCACCTGTGGAGTCCCACAGGGTTCCATCTTGTCCCCTCTCTTGTTCAACGTATACATGCAGCCTTTGAGGGAGGTTGTTAGGGAGTTTGGCATACGGTGTCATCAGTGTCATCAGTATGCTGATGACACCCAGATTTCTCTCTCCTTTTCATCCAACTCAGGCCAAGCAGGTTCGGTGCTTACCCGGTGCTTGGTAGCTGTGGGGGATTGAATGAGGGCAAGTCATCTGAGGTTGAATCCCGACAAGATGGAGGTGATGGTCATGGGGAAGTGGCAGTCCCCATCGATGGGATCTGTCCTGCCCTGATATCTCAGGTTCGGAGTCTGGGGGTGCTTCTGGACCCGCAGCTCCGCCTGGATGCTCAGGTGGTGGCTATGGCAAAAGGGGAATTTTGCCAATTACACCTGGTGCGTCGACTTCAGCCGTATGTCTCCAACTCCAACCTAGCCACAATTGTTCATGCTTTTATTACCTCGAGATTGGACTACTGCAATGCACTCTACGTGGGGCTATCCTTGGTGCTGGCTCAGAGGCTGCAGCTGGTGCAGAATGCGGCGACTCATCTCCTAATGGGAATGGACCAACGCGAGCATATTACACCAGTGCTTCGCTCTCTGCACTGGCTGCCTATAGTCTTCCAGGCCCAATTCAAGGTGTTTGTGCTGACCTTTAAAGCCCTGAATAACCTGGGCCCCACCTACCTGCAGGACCGCCTCACCCTCTGGGTCCTGGATTGGCTCCTGTGGTCAGCTGGGGGCACCCTCCTCAAAGTCCCCCGGGTTTCTTGGGTGTCAACCTTACAGAGGGCATTCTCTGTGGCCACACCGCGGTTGTGGAACTCCATCCCGTTGGAGGTCCGCCTGACTGCAGACCTCCCCTCTTTTCATAGACAATGTAAGACCTGGCTGTTCCGCTGTGCTTTTCCTGAGGGGAGGGGGTGGGTTGGGTTGGGGGGGTATGTTGTATTTTTATATTGTGTTTTAATAGTGTTTTAAATTGTATTGTTGTTTTAAATTGTTTTAATATGTTGCTAGTCGCCCCAAGATGCTTTTAGCAGGAGGGGTGGCATATAAATTTTATTATAAATAAATAAATAAAATAAATAATTTAAGGTGCCCTTTTATGTTTCTGCATACTCGTACTACCTGCTTCCAATTCCTGCTGCCTGAATGCGTCTCTCTCTCTCCCTCACACATCATCTTCATCCCCGGGGTGATCTCTGCAAGCTGACACCCCGGTGGGGGGTTCTGAGAGGGTTGGGAGCTTTAGGCGTAAATCATATGTGTTTTATCTATTTTTATTGTTTGCGAGCCGCCCTGCGTCTTGGGAAGGGCGGCACATAAATTCAAATAAACAAACAAACAAATAAATACATTTTGTATTTCATGACGGTGTCAGTGTAGGTGGTGTCCCTTCTGCACACCCCTACTGGCTTCCACCTTTAAAGTCCTAATGGTCTGACCCCCACTTATGTGAAGACCACCTGTCCTTCCATGTCCCATTGTGGCCCCTGTGATCCGTCATAAGCACTTTCCTGTGGTACCATCAGTCAGCCTTATTCATATGATTATGGGGGCTGGTAGAAAGAAGACGTTCTCAGTTGCTGGTCCAATATTATGGAACTTGCTTCCTCTGGAGGTTAAGTTAGACCTGAGCTTTAACATATTCTGGAGGCACTGTAAGACTTTCCACTTTGGGAAAGCATTTGGCATGCAGGGATAGGGGTTAGGAGTGGGTTTTGAAGGGTGGTTTTGGGGTAGGATTGTGAGGGGGGGACGGGTGAGGGGAATCTTGAGGTGGTATTAGGTGGGTTTAGTGGGGGATTATGAGAGGATAAATCTTATATGAGTTTTATCTATTTTTATTGTTTGTGAACTGCCCTGAACCTTGGGAAAAGTGTCATATAAATTCAAATAAATAAATAAAACAACATATACATGTCAAATGGTTCAATAGCCCTACTTGCCTTCATCAAATGTATATCCTTGGGTTAGATTCCAAATGCAGATAGGGCACCAGAGCTCAACATTCCAACAATAGAAAGAAGAAGTGAGTTCGGTCATTTCTGTATCAGAAGGATTAAAACACCTGTTTGTTCCTAAAACTTGATTAACCAACTGACGGTCCCCTCTTCCAAAAGTGGTTCTTGAGAATCGATCCTATAACTTTCCAATACGATGCTGACAATAAGAGATACCATATGATTTGATAATGTATTTTTCTTCTACATAGGTTCATTCTGGTCTTTTTCCTCAAAGGAATGATGATGGCCCTCTGAATTGACAAACTCATTTTGTATCCTCCCATGCCGAGTCTCAATTATACATATTTTATAGAGGAAACAAAAGAATGATGCAGTAATATAATGAGGAATGCATTAATAATGACACAGTTGACAACAAAAAGAAAGGAAAATGCACAGTATGACAAATTGAATTTTAAAATCCACTACAAAATGGAATGCATCTAACTGTATAAAAATATGCAGACATAGCGTAATGTTTAAAGCACAAAGGGAGTTTCTAAAACAATGGTAAGTAATTAATCAAAAATTACATTTTTCATTCAGTAAAGGGCAAGTAAAAATTCAGTTGGATATAGTTTTAATCCCTCCAGCTCATTAAAATTCCACACAGATGTCTTAAATATTTTTCCCGCTTTCTTAGTGCTACTGTGAAAGGAAATTAGAACCTGACCACGGACAAAGGCAATGGCAAAGCTTCTACTGCCTTTCCTGAGAGAACAGTCTGTCCCTTGACTCAAAACACAGTTTAACTTATCTACTGGCATGACCTGCAAGGTTTCTTATTGTAATTTATAGGAATCATGCAGTAGTGCATGGACATGAAACCAGTGGAGGAACTTTGGTCATATCATGTTGGTTATTCTATGGGCCACCTGATCACTAATTGGGTAACTGGATGCTCGAAAAATCTGTAATTTCCAGTACCAATTTTCTAGTTAGAATTTTTTACCCTAGTTAGTACTTTTTCACTCACCTAACTTCCTTCTTTCTGGCATACATTTTCAAGTTAGCAGACTTCCAAGATCTGCATAAAGGTTGCCTTAATTGTCATGTTCTCAACTATACTTAGCCTGCCTTCAAAATAACATTTGTGCAAACTGGCACATTTGTAATATTGCTTAATAACTAAACATGCCTTGCAACAGCAGTCTTTAATTTTAGCTTCATAACTATTTATTTGCAAGCTGGAATCCTTAGAGGACTTATGCTTAGTTAGCATAACTGTAAGTCTCGGTCCACATTGTTTATTTAATTACAGTATAACAACAGATCTCTGCAGGTCAAGAGTTAGTTTGCAGTATTGTGGATACCACACTAATATTATCTAGCTGAAAGCAAGGGAACAAACAAATAGTTAAATATCTGAACTAAAACTCCGAGCCCTTTAAGGTTTCTCCATCATGAAAGACAACAAGGGGATGAAATGATGATTTGTCTAGTTTTGTGACTGAATGAGCTATTAGGGCTTTTAACAATGGAAACACTGATGTACTGAACAGACATGAAAAACAATTCGTTTCTGATTCTGATTTTCATTGTAGCTTGGGTTTATTTTGGTTTTCATCATTTTAGTTTGGAAATTAGTTCAAATAACCAAATATCCAAACTGAAATAATAAGAAAAAAATAATGGAAGTATTCAACACACAGCACCCAAAAAAACAAATATGAGAATTTAATTTTGGGCATGGATATTTGACTAGTGAGGTAGTGATTACAAAATGTGAATAATAACCACAAATACAGAACTGGATATTTGTTTCAGTTCTACCACTATGAGGTCTGTGTGATGAATATGAAATGTCCCAATCTGATTACATGACATGGGGGAAATCTTCATTAGAGCCGAGACCAGAGCAAGTGTTCCCTTACCGTCAGGAAATATCTATCACTCAGGAGCACTTGTGACTGTTAATTAGTTTTTCCTCACCAGTCAGTGATTCGGCGTTTCTGCATTGTGAGATTGGTGCCTGTAATTTTACATCATTTCTGTTATTTTTAATCAATTTCAGGGGTTTTCCATCAATTTACGACACTTTACAGCACTTTTCATCAATGTTATGCCTTTTAGTCAGTACTATATAAACCATTGTGTTTGCCCCCCTCTGTTCATTTTGCATTAGGGATAGGGCAGTGAGAATTCCCTCTCACTGGGTTGTTCAATTTATCGCACAACTGCAATTTGCAAAATAATTTACCACACTAGCAAAATATAAAATAAAATAAAATATGATGGAAAATAGAAACGGCAAAAAATGGTGGAAAAGACGGTAAGTTACTTCGTTGCACAATGGAAACAGCATTCGCTACGATTACTCTTTTCAGGCCTATTTTATTTACACAATTTACTTAGTTTTTGAAATTTATTTGGCTCTTAGAATTTGGGTTTTTTATTTCCAGAGAGTTTGGATTTTTCAGTTACAAAAATTGAAAAGAAAAGAAAAATGGCAGAAGACAGGAGAATTGATGAAATCTACTTTAACTTATTTCTAGTGCTGAAACTCGGTCCTCCATTTTCTTCAGAAAACACAGAAGACAGGTGAATTCAGTCTCAATTTCCTGAGTTCCAAAGATCTGAAAAGGGGCCTGGAACTTTAGAACTCAGAAAATCCTCAGCAGAGTGCAGGATAGGGTGGTAGAGAGCAGGTAAAGCAAGGGTCAGATGCCAGTTCTAGGCCCGTGCTGCCCCCTCCCTGACTGCAGCTAATATTTCAATAGGCCAGCAGGGGGCAGAGAAGGGGTGGGTGGGAGGGTGCTTAGGGATAGCAAGGGGCCTAAGCAGGAGGGTCAGGGGTGGATTCCCGAGAGGTTCCATGCTGATGTGTGACCTCTTCTCCCAGCTGGTAACTTTGAAAGTAAAAGGGGGGGGGGGAACCCTGCCCTTTCCGAGCATACTTGGCCCTTTTCGAAGATGGCACTGGCAGCACCAGTAGCACACCAACACCACCTTTGAAAAGGGTTGAGCTTGTTCAGAGAGGGCCATTCACGCCCGTTCTGAACATGTTCAGTTGGTTTTTTTTACTTTCAAAGTTACCGGCTGGGAAGAGGCCATGCATCAGTGCAGGACCCCTCTGGAAGGTAAATAACCCACCTGATAGGCTACCCACTCCCCCTAAGCACCTGACCCTCCCAAACCCCCTCCCTCAGAACTTGGGGAGTATTCTCTGAGGAGCAGCGTGAACACTCAGGACAACTCCTCGGACCCTCAGAAATACTGAAGGTGTTCCCCCCCATATTCAGAACACCCCTACTTATCACTCTTGCACAGTGTTAATACCTTTGTACAGGAGCAAGTTCTAAGCCAGAGAATGCATGAATCTGGAGACTGCGGTTAAGTTTATGTTATATATTTTGTTTTTAAAGGAGATTTTGTAAGAATGCCACATTAAATGATTTATCCAGAGCCGCAAAAGATCAAGGAATTCCTCACACTGCGTGTTAGGACATATCAAATGTACATGCCTGTGAACACCTACGCACCTCACACGAACTCTGTACTTTTAAAGCAATGTTTTTCAGCTTCTTGCTTTCATTATATTCTCAAAATGGTAACAGATCTTTTGGGAAGGTAAAATGCAAAGCATGAAGTGCTCATTTTAAAGATGAACATTAACATTAATATTCTTTTATTTTAAGCTCTTTACTACCTAAGTAGCAGCATAGGTTACATGTGGTGGGGTTGAAGCCGAAATTTCACCTGTGTTCTGTTTCTGTTAGAACCAAACGTTTGCCATTTTGAGCATACACACAATAGTTCAACTGGAATTTTGATAAAAATTTTCACCAGCCATTCAATTCTCATGGAACTGTTCAGAGAAGAGAGAATGTCTGGCTTGAACCAACCCTTGGCATAAGGAGGAGCAGCATGAAAGAAGCCTAGCTAAATTTGACTTGGAGGGTGATATTGGAGGGTGAGGTCTAAAGGGCGGGGCTCTGCTGCTGGGCTGCTCATTTGACATCACCTGACCCCCTTCCTCTCCCCTGAAGGTAGATATTGGAGGATGAGGTCTCAAGGGCACTAGTATTTCGGCTCCAGCTGAAGGGTGACACCTAAGGGTGTTAGTCGTTGGTGGGCCATTGGTGGCCAGTGTGGCCCTGGGCCACATATCAATGCCTCAGTGTTGTTGATGTGACCCTTCAGAGTGGCACTGAGGACAGGGGGATGATTCCTAGTTGATGTTACTAGTTTGCAGGGGTCTAGGTTCATTTTGGGGACATTTTAGGGAGGGCTAGGATTTGTTTGTTTATTTATTAGGATGTGGGGATAGGGAGGGGAAGGCAGGGGTACTGAGAAAATGTGTTCTCCTAGGGGGCAATGAGATTGGGTTAGGGAGGTGGGGGAAACCCCCTCAGTATGAGGGAGGGGTACGACCCCTTTGGGAGGGGGGATATCCGCCTGTAAAAAGGGAGGATGGGGGTCTCCCTTGAGGGGCTGGTGGGACGGCCTCTGGGGGGGTGGTCTGGAGGGGTGGACAGGGGGAGGGGGGAGAGTCCACAGTCATATGGGTAGTGATGGGCTGGGGGAACTATGGTCCTTCTGGGAGGCATGTTAGATCTGTGACACGGGACAGATGTTTAATGTGTCCCGCTCAATGGCTCCCAGTCAGGTGGTGTGGTGGTGATCGTTTATCAGAGGTCCCCTCGCCTTGGTTTGATGCTGATGAATGAGAGGGCGGTTGCTAATAAGTCAACTATGGTCTGGGAGCTGATCCCAGATCAGTCAGCCAACTTAGTTTCCGGAGGCGAACCAACCGAACTGGCTCTGCACCCTCCCGGGGGCTGACATGTGCCAGGATACTGGCTGACCTTATTCTAGCTGCGTACTCCATCCAGCATCAGTCACAGTTGGAGGGACTGGGGAGGGGGGAGTGGTACAGCCATTATTTTTAAGGAGACATGGCCTGTGTGGAGATTTCCTGTGCAACCTATCATGGGAATTGAGGACCTCCACCTGGTGATGGATTTGGCCAGAGACAGAGTGGGGTCACTGCAGATATACCGTGCACCTACCTGTACAGCAGCTTCCCTCCCCGCTCTGACTGAACTGGTGTTGGAGGTGGTCTTTCAGTCCCCTAGGACAGTGGTCCTGGGGAATTTCAATATCCATGCTGATGCCAGTCTTGGAGGGGTGGAGCGTGAGTTCATGGCTGCCATGGCAACCATGGGCCTGTCTCATGATGATTTTTATTGATGGCAAGCTTTCGCTATTGCCCCTTTTTACAAATATACAAAAAAAGACAAGAAGGATAAAATACAGATAAAACAAAATAAGCTGTCGACTAAGTCGACCAAATCAATACCATCCCTTTTAGTGGCTCTCCTGGGGTGCATACTTATATATATATATATATATATATATATATATATATATATATATATATATATATATATATATATATAAACATATATAAACAATTTTGCACTTCCATCACACAGGAATTCCTATAAGGGAGCCCCAATCTGCTTGAGCCCCAGGTACGCCACTCTAATACATCCTAATTAACGGTATAAAACTCTCTAATATAGCTGGTATACAAGTACAAGAGAGATAAATTAAAACCCTAACTCCTAATTGTCGGCTGCCTTCCTCCCAGAGATTTTTCCTTCTCCTTGGCCTACTTATCACCCAGTTTCGCCTGGCTACCTTGAAGTGTATTTCTTTTCTTAGTGGCCAGCCAGACAAAAGTTGCGATGGCCACCATCTGTTCCTTCTCTACTAGGAGCATCAAATATCGATAACCTTGCTCAACTATATTATTATTATCTTCCCTTAACAGTGGTGCCAACCAAACTAAACGGAGGCTGTCAAAATGTGGCCATTGCAGCAGAAAATGGTACAATGTCTCCACCCCTCCTTGTCTACAAGTACAGTGCCGTTGGGTATAGGGGGTATGAAGCTGTCTACCCTCAACTACAGCTGTTTGGACTAAGTGAAATCAGGTCAAGGTATAGCATCTACGAAGCCTAGAGTCTCTTATTTTATCCAAATATGGCTCGAACATGCCATCAGCTTTTATCTGGCTCAACATAGGGGCTACTTTCCAGGACTTCAAAATACCGAGGTCCTCTTGCAAAGGAATGTCCTGAACTTTAGTCACCACCTCTCGCAACACCTGAGGCAAGGTTTTTCCACAGAAGTATTGAAAGGAAAAACCCAAATCTGCTGTCAGCCTCCCCAGCTGTATCAACCAGGAATAGGCACGAATGCCAGTGTATGATAATTCTTCCCATAGGCATAGAAGCGGCAGGTCTGTTTCCTGATGAGATAGTAATCTCAGCCAAAATCTAAAATAAGCTAATTTAGCTAGTGAGTCCAACGAAGGCAAACCTGTTTCTAGGCGAAGAATGGCACCCGGGACACCGTTGCCCACTTTTAGCAGCCTGCGCAAAAAGATATTTTGAAGTTTCTCCAATATTTCAAGATTGGGGAATGGAATCAACTCAACCCCAAACATGGCCACAGCAGGGACCTTGGCACTATAGACACGCAGGAAGGTCGACACAGTGATCCCCTGGGAGATATTAGCTGCTCGGTTTATTACATAGGCAGATTTCTGTGCTTTTAATGCTCGACCTTTAAGGTGTCCATTCCAACTTCCCCTATTTGAGAATGTAACCCCAAGATAATAAAAAGAAGAGGTCAATTCCAGGTCACCAGCTGCTGTGTGCCATATAGGGGGGAGCTTTCTTTTGCCATAAATCATTATTTTGGACTTACTGGGATTTAATGTGAGGCCATTTGCTACACAATATGAGTGGAGTTTCTCGATCTCTCTTCTTAAGCCCATCTCCAACTGTGATATAAGAACCACGTCGTCGGCAAACTGCAAGAGGGGGACCTGGGTATTCCCAACTCTTGCAGCATGGATCTCCCCTGATGAAATAGTGGCAACCAGATCAGACATAAACAGGTTGAATAGTAGTGGGGCAAGCACGCACCCTTGTCACACACCTCGTTCTATTTTAATTTGTTCGGTCTGAGCCTGTCCATTTGCATACTTTACCCTAGCCTTGTTATTGCTGTACAATTGGATGATGGATCCCAATAATCTGTGCTCTATGCCCAGTGCCCTAAGTTTGGCCCACAACCTAGATCTGGGCACTGAATCAAAGGCCTTTGTTAAGTCCACGAAGGCCAGATAAAGTTTGCCTCGCCTGATCTTGTAGTATTTATGGACTAAATGCTGAAGGATAAAGCAGCAATCAAGCGTTGATTTCTTTTTCCTGAAACCAAATTGCTCCTTTGGTATCAGCTTCTGACTCTCCACCCACTTGTCTAGATGGTACAACAAAATCCTGGCATAAATTTTCCCTACATTTGACAACAAGCTGATCGGCCTGTAGCAATCAGGGTTTCGAGTATTGCCCTTCTTGAATATAGGGACTATCCAGCTTGTGGTCCAAGTAGGGGGAATTTGGAGCTTGCGGCTAACTTCCAGAAATAGGATGGAAAGCAAATGTGCCCACCATAAGGGGGTGGCCCGTAACATCTCCGACGAGACCAGGTCTGGGCCTGCTGCCTTCCGAGGCTTTAGGGCCCTGATACACCGACATATCACTTCTGTGGAAAAATCCTCCGGTTGCCACTCCACACTCTCTCTCATGTTGTCCTGGTCAGCCTCTATCGAGGCTTCTGTGCCTGCCTGCTGATCAGCATAAAGCTGGTCAAAGAAGGACTCCCAGACAGGTGCGGCGATGACACATTTACTTTCCCTCTTCCTAGGTTTTATGATTGAATTACGGCTAGACCAAAACTCGCGTGAATTGCCCCTGGACAAATCCACCACCATTTTGGCCCAAATTCTGTTATATAATAGGGCCCTCTTTGCCTTCAATAGCTGACAATATTGGGCCCTGGCCGTACCAAACTCAGTCCTTATTAACAAGTCCCTCCCTAGTGCCCTCTTCCTCCTGAGGGCTGTCAATTCGGCTTTCCTCTGCTTACACTCCTGGTCAAACCAAAGAAAGGAATTTCGTGGCTGGCAGCCACTAGTCTGTGTCCCCAAGGATTCCTGAAATATACTTATGATGTCCATGTAGGCTTTGAGCAAGGGTTCTATAATACCTGCCCCTTCCATAACTTTTAGATAGCCCTTTATCCTAGCGGAACTGCAGATGTTCTGAATTTCACGTATTAAATCTACCTCCGCTATTTTCTTCAACTTGGGTACGGGTATCCCGTGTTATACTAATAGGCTCCAATTCCCCCATCCTCACTCTTTTGACCTGGGTGGATAGGATCGCGTGATCACTCTCTGGCCTATGTACAATCTGTACCTCGCCAAAATTGTTACTTTCATTTTGTCAACCAAAATGAAGTCCACTTGGCTACTTCCCTGGTGGCCAATGAAAGTTTGCCCCTGGTAGGGGTATCTCAAGTGGCATTCATTCCAAATGGTTAACGAAAACTTCTGAGCCAGGTCCACCAGTGGGGCCTGGGTGCGACCTAAGTTTGAATTTGCCCCTATATCTTCTCCCTGTGGCAGGCGCTCTTCTCCATATTTGGCCCTCAAAACTCGCCCAGGTGGGTGTTCCAGTCTCCCAAAAGAATCGTGGTTTCAGATGGAAACTGCTCCTGAATGTTCATAATTACTCTTCCAGGGCCTGCCAGACGTCACTACAATAATAAAGTGAAGTACTCGGTGGGATGTAGATATTGAACAAAATAAAATGGTCCATATTCTGTTGGCCTAGCTGAAGTCTACCAATTTGGAACTCAGTCCTGCTACTTTGAATTGAAATGTAGGAATAGGGCTCTGAGTCCCGAATGTAGACAGCAAGGCCTCCTGAAATCCGTCCCTTATTTCCCATTTTTTGGCCTCCCTGAAAAAAGGCATCAAAACCTTCAAGGGGGAGCTCCACATTTGGCTTGAAGCAGGTCTCCTGGAAGCAAATCAGGTCAAACTTGGAAATAAACTTAAGCCAGTCTTGATCATACATTTTGGGTCTTAGCCCTGAGATGTTCCAGGAGGCAAAATTGAAGTCCCCTCTACCAGCCGCCTGCGGTTGTCCCAGTATAAAATCTCTCCCCCCCTCCCTCCTTAGGATTCCCCAGGCCATCTCCTCCACGTAGATGATCTAGAGGGGCCTCAAGTCAGTTGGATGAGGGAATTACCTCAACTTGGAACAGAGAGGGGTCCAGTACAATGATGTTATTAACTCCTAAACTTGGCGCTCCCTCCATTCCATAGCCCTGTCCCACTCTCCCCTCTTGCGGCATCGGTCCCTCGAAACCTGTTAAAACTGGTAAACTTTTGGGGGCTTCAAAGGGTGTCCCCTTTTCCTCTTCTGATAAAAACCGAACTGCTGTAAAATCTATCTGGTTTGCCTGTGGCGGAAAACTAGACCCCTTTCCTGTCACATTGGGGGCTGTGAACTCCATAGATGGTACTTGAGGATAGTTCCTTAAATGTCCCAAACTTGTGTAGAAGATATACTGATCTATAACAGGAATTTGCCTAAGCAAATCACATATCAGTGCCGGGCCTTCTTCAACAGCCTCCCCCATTAGGAATGTCACTATCTTCCCAATGAATTCCTCCACTAGTGGGGCCCTGTCTACTTCCACTCGAGAATGGGGCATAAGCCCCTGGGTTGGGACTAAAGGCAAGGGGTACAAACAGTGGGGTCCTGAATGCAAAGACACTGGCTCAAGTTGATCCTGCTCTGGCTGCCTTAGCAATGGCGGTATCAAGTCCTGCCCTACGTCCATCAAGTCATGGGCAGTCTGTTCCCACCCATCTGCCCCCCCTCTAGTCCTACTTTTAAACTGCTTTTCTCCTTCTGCCTTATTGGTTTTTGTCCCTTATTATACCGGGTATCTAACACTACTTCTTTGGATTCAGGCAGTAGACCACTTGGGACACTTGTGCCAACACAACTCTCTCCTTCCTCCTCGAGGGTCAATACCCTATCTATAGATATACCCCTCCTTAGGAAATGTTTCCTAACCTTAAATAGTCTAAGGACCCACCTTTTATCCTCAAATACAATCCGGAAACTGTGCACACACATTCGATTTGACAATTGTTGGACATGTACTATATGGAGGAGAACACCCAGGTTCACCACAAAATAGGATAAATTGTTACCTATGTCCTCCAAGAACCCCCAGGAATGAAATGAACCATCTCGGTCTGGGAAGATATAAAAATATATCTCCCTTTCCTTTATCGTCAACCTTCTTTTTAGGGGACACTGGGTAGGCCCATGGAAAGATCTCCTATCTGAACCAAGGACCAATGATGCCCAGCACCCAATGTCGCCTAAGTCTTCCCTTGGAGAAACTGATCCTCCTACCAGCTGATTTGTGATGTTAGTCAGTTGGTTCTGTACAATCGCCACTGACTTGGCCAGGTCTCTAATGGTTACAAAAATGGCCTCTACTGTCCTTGCCACTAAGCTCGTTTGGTGCAACAAGAAGTCTCTCGAATTGTATTTTAGGCCTGAATCCCCTGGTAACCAAGGGTCCAATGATGACTGGGGGCCAGGGGTGAGGGAAGCACCACACAGAGGCTCCCTTTTTTTAACTCTATCTCTTCTAGACTGGCAACGCGATTCTGGGACAAATGTATCCCACCAACTCATTGTCCATAGCCTTCCCAGTAATTTTTGCTGGGAGAACCTCTTCTGGTGAGGCTGGTGACTCCTCGACCTCTCTTCCTCTTCCTCTCCATTGCAGCGTGCCTAATAGGGAGCTCCAGCCCACCCTAGCCCCGTGCCTAAGGCCGCGCGTGCCTACAGCGCTGCCACAAGCGGCAGTACTCTTGCAGTGTCCCGATCCGGGGCTCCGCCCCTACCAACCTCATTCATCTGGGACATTAGTCAGTGTCTGCTGTCTCACTTCAGGCATTTGCGGAGGTTCCACCCACTTGCGGGGGGGCTATCCTGCCCCTTTAACACCAACTGTACAAGGTGGGGGCTCACTCCCCCTTCTAGGTGTAAGTTCCTTCAGCTCCCCACTCTACATCCACACAGCGGTCTCTCAATCTGCAGCACTCTTGTAGCACCCCGATCCGGGGCTCCGCCCCTTCCAACCTTGTTCAGCTGGGACGTTAGTGGGGCCAAGTCAATGTCTGCTGTCTCGCTTCAGGCACTTGCGGAGGTTCCACCCACTTGGGGGGGGGCTATCCTGGCCCTTTAATGCCAACTGTAGGTGGGGGCTCACTCCCCCTTCTAGGTGTAAGTTCCTTCAGCTTCCCACTGTGTGAGGTCCGTGGTGAACAAGGCCCCAATTATCCGGGATTTAATCTCAGATGGGGCCGTGGACCTCGCATGTATCACGGAAACCTGGCTGGACGATCTGGCCGGTCCAAATTTGGCGGATCTTCTTCCGGCTGGGTATGCCGTGCAGCATCAGCCCCGCACGGGTGGCCGGGGAGGTGGTGTAGCTATTGTTTTTAGAGAAGAGTGGCCTGTTAGGAGGTATCCAGTTCAGGAGATTATGGGTATTGAGGTCCTTCACGTGGTGTTCAATTTGGCCGGGGGCAAGTTAGGGGTGCTGCTGGTGTATCGGGCCCCTTCTTGCACGGCGGTATCCCTTACCGCTCTAGCGGAGCTGGCCTCGGAGGTGGTGTTGGGCTCCTCCAGGACTTTGGTTCTAGGGGACTTCAATATCCACGCTGATGCCGGCCTTGTTGGGGCAGCCCTTCCCTCTTCATCCACTGCAGCATCCGCTTTACCGTGTGGCATTCCGCAGGGTTCGATTCTGTCTCCGCTGTTGTTTAATATCTATATGCAGCCCTTGGGGGAGGTTGCGAGAGGGTTCGGGGTGCGATGTCACCAGTATGCTGATGATACTCAGCTGTACCTCTCCTTTTCTACTGACCCAGACCCTGCTATCTCGTTGCTATCCCAATGTTTGGAGGCCGTGGCGGATTGGATGCGGCTGAGCAGACTGAAGCTCAACCCAGATAAGACGGAGGTGATGTTGGTGGGGAGAGCGAAGGGGGTGGTGGCCCCCCTAGTTGGGGGGGTTCGCCCTCCTGTAGCTCAGCAGGTTCGGAGTCTGGGGGTAGTATTGGACGCAGACCTTCGTCTGGAGCGGCAGGTGGAGGCAGTCGCTAAGGCTGCCTTCCGCCAGCTATATCTTGTGCGTAGGCTTTTTGAGCAGGGACCACATCACCAACTCCTTGAGGCAGTCTTGCACCCCGCCCTACCTAAGGGAGGCATTGATTATCCCGGTCAGCAACCACCCTAACATCTCGCAGCTGGCTTTAACCAGCCAGGACGGGCATGGATCTAATTCACAATAAGTGGTTCGAGCAGTCCCAAGAACATCCCCCGCATCAGACGACAACATGTATTCAAATTCATCCCATAAAACAGGACAAGATGGGGCTTCAACTGCCTCCAGTTCACCCGCTGTTAAAAGTGCGTCAAAACTGGTGGATTTGAGCAATTTTATCCACAAATAAGTCACAGCGAGAGTTAGAGGACTCCAGATCCAGGAGGAGGGAGGCCGGACTGACCATCCCCTTCACAACCCGAAAAAGCTCAACTGGACAGGACTTAGCAGACTCAATGAGGACAGCAAAGAGAGCCGCCTTGCTGCCTGCACTGCCACAGCATAGGTACATATGTCAGATCAACTTCAGTACGGCTCTCTTTGCTGTCCTCATTGAGTCTGTTCAAACCACTTATTGTGAATTAGATCCATGCCCGTCCTGGCTGGTTAAAGCCAGCTGCGAGATGTTAGGGTGGTTGCTGACCCGGATAATCAATGCCTCCCTTAGGTAGGGCGGGGTGCAAGACTGCCTCAAGGAGTTGGTGATGTGGTCCCTGCTCAAAAAACCATAATTGGACATTGATGTCCTGGCCAGTTACCAGCTGGTCTCTAACCTGAACGGGTGGTGGCTAGTCAGCTTCAGGAGCATCTGGGCCGAATCAGTTTCCTGGATCCTTCGCAGTCTGGATTTCGTCCAGGCTATGGCACTGAGACTGTGCTTGTGGCCTTGTTTGATGACCTCTCTCGTGAATTGCAACAGGGACGTTCAACCCTGTTGATCCTACTAGATCTCTTGGCTGCATTTGATACAGTTGATCATGAGTTGCTGGTAACTCAGTTGCGGGACCTGGCCGGAGTGGGCGGGACTGTTCTTGAATGGTGCCGCTCTTTTCTGGACGGGAGAACTCAGCGTGTGGTACTGGGTAATTGTTCATTAGATTGTAAGCTTTCAGGCAGGGACCATGTCTATCTTGTTTTTTGTAAAGCGCCAGGTACATCGCTGGTGCTATATAAATGCTTATAATAAAATAAATAATAATAATAATAATAATAATCTCCCCTGGGCCTCAAGTGTGGAATCCCGCAAGATTTCATCTTATCCCCTCTCCTGCTCAACGTGTATATGCAGCCTTTGGGTGAGGTCAACAGAGGGTTTGGTGTAAGGTGTCAATATGCTGACGACACCCAACTATACCTCTCTTTTTCATCAGACTCAGCAGTCTCGGTGCTTACCTGATGTTTGACAGCGGTGGGGGACTGGATGAGGGTGAGCCGCTTGAAGTTGAATGAATACATTTATTATGCGTAGCCATTGGCTATAGCATTTAACAAATCAGTTGAATACAAAAGCTTACAATAAAACCTAGCTATTATACATACATATAAGTAGACCAAAACACTACCCATGAAGTCCCAAAATATTACCACTGCCTGGTATTCCATCCTATACTGGTTTAAAAGCCAGAAAATTTACCCTTGCATGGAATGCATAGACCAAAAACTGTGCTATGCTCCTAATAGCATTTTGGTCCGTGCTATTCAGGAGAAAAGCAAGTGTAGTTTGCTCAGATCTGCCTGGAATTTTAAGCAAAAGATCTTGTAGGAATGTTTGCCTCAGACTGTCATAAAGATGACAGTCCAGGACTATATGTTCTACTGTCTCTACTGCTATTCGGTCAAAAGGACATAGCCTGTTTCCAAAGGGAATTCCAGCTAGTTGCCCCTCCATAACTTGAGAGGGCAAGGCGTTGAAGCAGGCGGCTACAATAAGATTTTTCCCTCGTGGTGGTATATTTGTCAGTAAATAGTGGGCCATCTGTCCCATAGCTGGAACTACATCTAAATACAATTTAATATGGGGAGATGCTGCATTTTTGCCCAGGTCCGACTGTCTACCTATATCTTGTGACCTTGTTGTGATTTCTTTAGTCAGGGAAGCCACAGGTTTATGGGCTAAATAATCCACTGAGATGCCCATTTGAGAAAGAGATAACTGTATTCTCTCCATCCAGGGATCCGAGAAGATGTCTGCACGGAGGCTATGCAGTAAGGCTGGACTAGGGGGTTTGAAAGCCTACACCATAGCCGTAAGACCTGCTCTGTGGCTACCTGTTGCCAACCCATTTGCCCGCATTCAACCCTTAATGCTGCATAGGGCGTTCCCTTGGGAGCATGCAAGAGTCTCTGGAGAAATCTTGCCTGGATTGAATTCAGCAAGTGAGCACAAAAGGGTGCCGATAGCTCAGCCCCATACATGACTTTGGCCCTAACTTTGGCATTATGTGTCTGTATTGCAGGTTGTACGGCTGCCCTACTGGCTCGCGCAAAAAAACCCAATATTGCCTGAGATGTACCTTTAGAGGCAAGAATGGTTCATTTTAAGTGGTGCGTCCAGTTGAGTGTCCGGTGAAACAAAAGGCCCAGGTAGTGGAAACTGATCACTTGCTGAAATTTTTGGCCCATGATTTCCCAGTTGAAAATTTTCCTATTGTTTGAAAAGACCATGATTTTGGATTTATGGACGTTTAGTGTCAATTCCATCTCATTACAATAGGTCATGAAGGATACCAATTGCCGCTTAAGACCCACCTGGGTCTGTGACAAAAGTACCACATCGTCTGCAAACATGAGGCATCCCAAGGGTCGCTCCAGCAATTTCAATGGAAAGAACCTTGGGGACACTAACCAGGAGGGTACATCATTGATATAATAGTTAAACAGGGCTGGTGCAAGCACACAACCCTGCCGTACCCTCCTGGTAATGTCCATAGAGGGTGTCAGGTGCCCTTGGCGATCGACCTTGACAGATACAGAAGACTTTGACTAGAGTGAATGAATTAGATGAAGTAACCGTCTATCTATAGTAGATGCTGTCAACTTGCCCCAAAGTAGTTTCCTATCAATGGAATCAAAAGCTGCCTTCAAGTCCAAGTAGGCAGCAAAAAAAAGATCCATTCCCGGTTTTATATTTGGAGGCTATATGGTACAAGACCAGGCAGAGCTCGATAGTAGAGCGTCCTTGTTGGAACCCTGCCTGCTCTTCTACAATAACTTTCTCTCTAGTCAACCAGTCTGTAAATCTTGACAGCAGGTACTTAGCATAAATCTTGGACGCAATGCACAGAAGACTAATGGGCCTAAAGTTTGCTGGATCACTATTGGAACCCTTTTTGAAAATTGGAATAAGAATCGCCCTGCTCCACCCTTCCGGAATCACCCCGGTATCATTTATGGCTGTGAATAATGCAGCCAAAACAGGAATCCACCACTCCCTATGGATCTTAAAAAAAGCAGTGTGTACCAAGTCACATCCTGTGGCTTTCCCGTTCTTAAATGTATCTACTATTTTTTCTACCTCTGTCATAGTAACAGGCGGCCATGGGGGGTATTCGTTGATGTTACCCAGGCTTTCTTCCTGAACCATGTTCCCGTCACTAGAATTAAATTGAAGTTGAATCCCAACAAGACGGAGGTGATGTGTGTGGGGAAAACTGAGGGCGTGATGGACCCCATCATTGATGGGGACCATCCTCCCTGGGTATCTCAAGTCCACAGTCTCGGGGTTCTCCTAGATCTGCAGCTTCGCCTGGATGTCCAGGTAGCAGCTGAGGCAAAGGGTGCACTTTGTCAATTACACCTGGTACAACAACGGCTTAGCCCGTATGTCTTCGACTCGAATCTTGCCACAATCATCCATGCTTTTATTACTTCGAGATTGGACTACAGTAACACACTCTATGTGGGGCTACCCTTGGTGACAGTCTAGAGACTGCAACACGGTGGCCCGTCTCCTTAGGGGGATGAGTAGTCACGAGCATATTACTCCAGTGCTCCATTCTCTGCACTGGCTGCTAATAGTCTTCCTGTCCCAATTCAAGGTGTTAGTTTTGACCTTTAAAGCCCTAAACGGTCGGGGCTCCACTTATCTGCAGGACCACCTCACCCTCCAGATTCCGGATCAGCCTCTGCGGTCGGCCGGAGGCACCCTCCTTAAGGTTCCCCAGGTTTTCCTGGTGTCAACTGTGAGGAGGGCATTCTCGGTGGCCACTCCACGGCTATGCAACTTCGTCCTGTTGGAGGTCCACCTGACCGTAGACGTCCCCTCTTTCCATAGACAGCGTAGGGCCTGGCTATCCTACCGAGGGAGACAAGATAGGTGAGTTGGGTTAGGGTGGGTTTTTATTGGTTATACTGTTGGGTTATTTTAAATGTTAAATTTTGCAATATTATTTGTTTTAAAATGTTGTTAGCTGCCCCAAGATGCAGTAGGAAGGGAAGTAGTCTCCCACTGAGCAACCATTGCTCTGCCATGGCACATGCATAGGTCTACTGTGGTCAGTCATGGAGGACTGACCAATGAAAGTCAATTTTCACTTGAGTGTGTCTCCACTTGGAGGAGAGAGATTGCTGCTGCTTTCCTTACAACAGCCAGGTTCTTGATGCCTTAGGATTATCTTCTACCATAATCATGTACGGGCCTGTGATAAACAGAAAGGATGTGATTAGAGGTGAAACAAATATCCACAAATATCATCATAGCTGATGATTTTGCCCACTACAAATCTGGTCCAATGAAGCAGTCTGAACCGCTATTCAGTTCCCCACTTTTTTCACGAAACAAATATCCATTTTGGTTACTTCGGTATTTTGGTTATTTTAATCCAGCATCATTAGCACAGCATGAAACAGAATTTCAGTTGGGGAGGGGGGTTGATTTCTTTATTTGTTTTGTTTTGTGTTACTTTTGGTAAGTCCAGTATTTTGGTTATTTTAATTAATCATTACTAGCACTGCATGCAGTACTGTTGATAGTGCCAAGATGAAATAACTGTAATACAGAAGTAGCCAAAATGCCAAAGTAACTGAAACCAACCAAAATAACTGACTATACGAAAATATAAGTAATATTTATGAATACACAAACTATTCCTTCCGGCTTTACATGTGATTTTAATCCACAATACCATTTCTAGAAATTGAAGCTGAATGCATAATTCTGTTCCACCTGACTTGGCATGTCGCTGTATGTGACTGCATTCAGAACATATGAACTTGATGCAGCAAAGCATGTAACAGTGGAGACTATTCAATTCTTGCCATCTTCTTAGGAGCTGCACAGGCAGGCCAGAGTAGGCCAAACTGGGCAGGCACATCTGGTTTTGCACCCACCCAGCCCAGCATGGGGGGCTGCCATGGCAGCCAGAAATTGCTGCCCATCATGATAGGGGCAGGGCACTGGCCACAATGCGGGGCAGAGGCAGCCAGCCACTTGTTGCACCCCACCCTCCTCCTCCAGCTACAGTTCCCTGAGCTGACCCAGCTGGGGGTGCCCCCATCTTTGGGATAGTGCGTGCAGCCACCACTGTGGCTGCACATTTGTTCACACCCATGGCCACCTCTATGGCCCCATGTAGGCTTTCCCACAAGGGGCTGGAGCCACAGAGGAAGGTCACCATGGATTTGTATTACGAATTCATGATATTACCCATTTTATTTTCTATCCATTTCCCAATAAGGCTGCTTTTAGATGTGCGCGGCGAACACACTGCACAAAATCATGCTGTGTTTAAATATCCTGCGTGTGGAATTTAGACGTGACATTCTGCACATTAAAGCCGGTTGTGCGTTCTTTTAAGGCTACAAATTTAATACCTCGATGTTCAGCTATTTAATTAGCACCTTTTAAAAAAATGCACAGCTGGCTTTAACGTGTGAAATGTCACATCTAAATCCCACACGCGGGGTATTTACACGTAGCATGATGTTATGCAGCATGTTTGCCATGCACATCTAAAAGTGGCCTAACTCTTAGCATCAGGGCTGGCCTTACAAATTTCGGGGCCCAGGGTGAATAAAAAATGTGGGGGTCCACAGGCCCCGTCCACTCCACAGAGACAAATTCAGAGAACTCCCCCCATGCCACATTAACCCATCAGTGCAATGAAATCAATATGCAACAAACAACATTTAAATCTGGATTTTGTCCCCACATGGAAGAGAGAGAGCACAGGACACAGATATTGGTTAAAAAGACGACAACTCTTTATTTAAAGCACAACAGCAAGTCCAACAGCAAGGGCACACAGGCAAGAGTTCTCACTCAGTGGCTACTCAACAGTTAAGTTCCTTACTTACTTTCCCTGTAGATGCGCAGCGCAGCTCACCCAAGACTTACTTTGGCCATCTCTTTGGAAGGCAGGCTCCCTAATGCCACCTCCAGTTCCCCCATAGAGCTGCGCTACTCTCTCCTACCTGTTGCTGTTGCTTTGCCTGCCAGATACTGCTGCTGGTGCCTCAAGCTCTCTCTCTCTCTCTCTCTCTCTCTCTCTCTCTCCAGGAAAAGGGGCCCTGTGAAATTGATAGGGATATTGTAATACAATATCCTCTGTAGGTGCGGTCCCCACTACAAGGCCAGGTCCCTCCCTCCCCCCCCATTGCAAGGCCAGGCCCCGCCCAGCCTCACCACAAGACCCACCACTACCACCACACCAGAACACACACCCCCATCGCAAGGCCAGTCCCCACCAGGCCTCGCCACAAACCCACCGCCACCACCACAAGGCCAGACCCCCCCCCTCACCATGAGGCCAGGCCCCATGAGGCCTCACCGTGAGCCTCCCACAACCACAACGAGGCCAGGCCTCAACCGTGAGCCTCCCCCACCTCTAGGCCTCACCACGAGCCCCCCCCCACAGCAAGGCCAGGTCCTGCCAGGTCTCACCACAAGGCCCCACCACCACCACGAGGCCAGACCCCCCCCACTACAAGGCCAGGCCCGTGAGACCTGACCACAAAGACCACCCCCACGACACGAGGCCTCACCACGAGCCCCCACCCAACTGCTAGGCCTCACTGTGATGCCCCCACCTCGAGACCAGGCCCCGACAGGTCTCAGCACAAGACCCTCCACCACCACCATGCCAGACCCCCCCCATGAGACCAGACCCCGCCAGGCCTCACCATGAGTCCTCCAACCACCACCACGAGGCCAGACCCCCCTCCCCACTGAGAGGCCTCACCACAAAGGCCGCCACCACGAGGTCCCCACCCCACCACGAGGCCAGGCCTCACCAGGCCACCCCCACCGCTAAGCCTCACCACCCTCCCAACACTAGGCCTCGCCGAGCCCCCTCATACACTAGGCCTCGCTGGGCCCCCCACTCTGGCTAGGCCTCACCGCGAGACCCCCAACCCACCATGAGGCCAGGCCTCGCCAGAGCCACCCCCCCACCGCTAGGCCTTGCCATGGCATGAGACCTCCACCCCACCACAAGGCCAGGCCCCGCTGCCCCCCCTGCTAGACCTCACCGGGTTCGACCGACCCCTGCTACAAGGCCTCATTTTGAGGCCCCCACCCCGCTACTATGCCAGGCCTCGCTGGGCCCCCCGCTAGGCTTCATCACAGCATGAGGCTCCCACCATGAAACCTCGCTGGGACCCCCCACTCCAAGTACTATGCCTCGCTGCGAGGCCCCCACCCGACCACGAGACCAGGCCCAGCCTCCACCCCATCACCGCTACACTTCGCTAGGCCTCCACCCCACCCCCCACTGCTAGGCCTCTCTGGGCCCAGCCTCCACCCTGACTAGGCGCTACAGCAAGGCCCCTGACCCCATCATGAGGCCAGGCCTCACCGGGGCCACTCCCCCCACCACTAGGACCCATGCCCCCCCACCGCCAGGCCTCACCGGGCCCAGCTCCAGCCCCCGACCATGAGGCCAGGCCTCACCGTGAGGCCCCCACCCTGTCCCCCTCAGCTCCCAAGCCCCTGAAGTCAGAGTCAGACAGACTTACCAAAAAATGCGTCTCCTCCATCCTTGCTCCATTTGCTGCTACCACACTGCCGCCTGCTGCTCCTCCGCTGGGTCCTGCCACCGCTGGATCACTGCCGCTGATTCGCCGCTGCTGCATGCTGCTCCTCACTCAGCTCTCCATCACTCCGGATGAGGCAAGCAAACTGCAGCAACAAGTTGTTACTGCTGCTTGCCTGCTGCTCCGCATGCTGTGATGAGTCACGTCCTCTCCCTCCAGGAAGTTACTTTTTATGCAACCTCCTGGAGGGAGAGAGAAGGAGGAGCCAGGCAGATCACATGGACCCTGGAGTCCGCACACCCACCGCCGCCAGGAGGAGGAGCGAGGAGGATGGGGTAGGCAGGGACCAGGGTGGGGGTGAGGGTTGGGACTTGGGATGGTGGGGATGGGGGCGGGGTCCTGTGGAGTAGGCCCCACTAGGGCTGTAGCGGAATATCGCAGCGGTAGCTATTTCTGGTGGAAACAGTGTTTCCGCAATTAGTGGAACGGCATGGCAGAGGCTTTCATTCCGCGGTTTCATTCCGCGGTTCCGCATATTTAATTCCGCTACTTAGTGGAATCGTGGAAACATGACATTTTTGCTATTTCCGCAATTCCGCCAGCGCCACAAAATAGCGGAATAGCGGTTTTCCGCAATTTTTCCGCAATTCCGCGATTTGCAGAATTCCGGCGGAATATCCACAGAAAAGTCGTGGTGTGGCGCGGGCAATTCCGAAATGGCGAAATGGAATCGCGGCGCGGTAAAAGCTGCTGCCGCATCAGCCCTAGGCCCCCCTGGGCCACATCTCTCCCCCCCCCCCCCCCCAGTTCAGCCAGGCCTGACTTTTAAGTCATCAATCAGCAAACTGCAGGGCCCCCCTAAGCGCAGGGCCTGTGGTGGCCACCCCTAGCCAACCCTGCTTAACATTATGTTTGCCTTTTTAATGGCAGTTGTATATAGACATAAGGCTGAACAACAGATTTCATGCTTCATGAAAACAATTGTTCTGAAGTGCGTCTTGAGTAAACCTAATATAATGATAGCAGATTCAGAAAGTTATAATTATGAAATAAAAGGTTATATAGACTGGATGTTTTCTATTGTGTGGTTTGGGGAGGAATACAAAATAAACATATTATAGGATTTAGGTACGAAACCTTGCTTAACCAGCTAGACTCTCTAGTTGTCTTTATATAAGGTAACATCCTTCTTTGTGAAAGAGAAGAGCAGAATGAAATCCCCAGTGATACCTTTGATTTTTTGTATTGGAAAAACAGAAGGAAAAGAAAGAACATATGAAAGTTATCAGGGTCACCATTGAGTCCCTTGGGGCATTATTTAGTTACTCTGGAGGCTGGGAGTGTCTTTTCCATCACAAAAGAAAGCCCTTTCTTGTTCTTCTTTTACAAGAGAACTTTTCAGAATAGCATAAAGACTTTGGAAACAGAGGTATCAGCACAGAGGGCATCTGAACTACTGATATAGCTACTATAACTCAGATCTGGCAAACCATTGATTATACCATCTTGACACTACTAATATAAGGAAGAAGTACTCACCTGAGCCAGGTTTTGCAGGATTGGGATGCATTACATCTGTTTAAGACATCTCAGCTCCCCCTTTTTGGATGCTCATAAATATTAAATCTTATTTAATTTGATTCAAATTACTAAAATTCCTACCTAAATAATTTACTGTTTTTCTTTTCTTTTGAATCCCATGTTTTCTTTTTCTCCCCTATGTGTCCTACATGGGAACTTCGGCAGGTTGAACTGAATGGCTAACGTACAATTTCCATTTAACGGCCTGCCATAAGCAGACCAAGGACTTTGTAAATTGTGTAGAAATAAAATGGAGGTTCTGCTTTCTAATACCAGTCTCCCTTCCAAATATTTGTTTGTTTAAATGTATATGCTGCCCTTCCCTGAGGCTCAGGGCAACTTACAATCCAATAAAAAGCATTTAAAATACAAAACCCACCCAAAAACACCTTCCCACCCAAGTTGTGGTGAATACAAGTGATTTTGTCTGCAATGTAATTAACAAAAATGTCACCGCTGGCATTCGATGACTCCATTCGTGAGCAGAGGCAGACTTGATTAACCAGGCCCCACACCACCCAGAATAGCTCTTCTGGGTGAGACTTTGCAGACACTACAATAGCGGAGAAGAAAGCTTTCTTTGCAGCCATCACAGCCACTGTATGGTCCTTAAAAACTACCTATGTTGCAATTGTTCAGCTTCAGCATGAGTAAAGTGCCACCTGCATTCTAACTGCCTACCCTCCCACTTCAGCCATCTCATGTCCTCCAAGGGGACCTGTGCTGCTGCAGTGGTTGGACTGGACTCCTGGGTGAAACCGTGTCGATCGTCATGGTCAAGATGACATTCCACAAAGTGACCAGGTCATTGATAGAGTATCTGCTACGTCAGTAGGTAAATCCTCCAGAGAATTCTGTAAACCAATTGGATCAATTAGCATCTAGGGCTAGGTGTTAGCGTGCCGCATCTTCGCCGCAATAGGCGGTTATGTGGCCGCCCCGCAACGCCGCCCGCACCCCCCCAGGACGGGCCAACAGACCTGCAAGACCCCGGAGGCGGGGCTACCCTCCGTGACGAGCATGGGGAATCCCCACAGAGCACCTCACATCCGGCAACAACTCTAGGGCCGCCGCCGCCGCTGCCGCCGCAGGGGGCGGGGCCTGAACCAGTTCGGCGCTCCCAACGCCTCCTAGCACGCAAACAGGGCGGAGCCTGTCCTACAAAAACCGGCGCCGTATGCTGGGCGGCGCCGGTGATCTGAGACTGGCCCCTGGTGCGGATCTAGCAGAGTGCTTCCTGTTCCTGTTTGACTCCTTCCTGAATCGTATCCCCTGTGTGCCTGAACGGAGCTTGGCTGGCTGTGGTCGTGGTGAGTGTTTCCTTGTGTTCCTGTGGAGTGAGTGTGTGCGTGAGTGAGTGCGTGAGAGTGTGCGTGAGGCGAGTGTCTGGAGCCCTTCCCTTCCCCCCTGGGGGGGGTGTTATCACCCTACAGAGTGAATTAGTGTTGTCCTTTACCTGTGTTCCTTGGGCCCGGTTCCCCCTTTCCTCACACCTCCTCACCAACCTCCTCGTTCCCCTGGTAAGACTGAAACCGAAACACGTGGTTGAACGGTGGGCAGGGTTCCCCGGTCTTCACCCCTCGGCGCCCCATGATGATAGGGGCATAAGTTCCAGGTGCGCAAGCCCAGGGAACAGCCCACATACTATCCTGACGGGCATTCTACAAACCTCCTGCAGGCCGAGAACAGGGGGACCGGGCTACCCGTGTCGCACGCCACTGAGGGAGAGAGACCCAACCTACCCGCCTCCTATTCCCTTTCCAACTACCCTCCTTCCATCCTCTGTGACAGTATCACCGGCACCAATAGTCCTCTCTTGGAGAGTAGGACGTTTTGATAGAATGAGTACCGCCCAAGAATTGGCAGAACTGGTACAAGCGGTACGGTCCTTAGCCATGGAAATGCGGGACGTAAAAACAAAACAGGCGGAACTAGAAAACGCCTTAATGGCTCAAACCACGACGCAAGCCCAGGCCGTGGCCGCAGCTCCTGCTGCCCGACCCGTAATTGGGGAAGGGGGCGCTGATGCAGCAGCAAGTGCTCCTCGGGAACCCAAGACACCCCCCATAGAGAAGTTCTGTGGGAATAGGCAGCAGTTTCAGGGGTTCATCGCCTTGTGTGAGCTCACGTTTTCCGTGCAGCCCCGAACGTACCATCACGATCGGGGACGGGTGGCCTTTATTATTGGCCATCTGGGAGGAGTCGCATTAGAATGGGCAACCACTCTTCTTAAAGGCAAAAGCCCTCTGCTTGAGGACTATGGGGACTTCGTGAGAGAATTTGCCTATCTATTTGACCATCCGCATCGGCAGCGGGATGCGGAAACGGCCATTTTGAATATTCGCCAGGGAAAACAGACTGTGGTAGAATATACCACTCGCTTCCAGCAACTAGCCTTTGAGTTGAGATGGTCCCGAGATGCCTTACGCGTAATATTCCGGAAGGGCTTGAATGATGAGATCAAGGATCAACTTGCGTTCACCGTGCTCCCAGATACCTGGGAACAAGTATCCGCCCTTGCCCTACAGATCGAGGACCGTCTGGCAGAGCGTCGACAGGAGAAACGTTACGACTTTCGACCAACCTATGTGCATCGCCCAGCCCCGCTCACAAGTTCTGCAATGGAAGGGGTAAAGAACGTGGAGCCTGAACCTATGCAGGTAGGAGCCATAAGGGGTCCCTTATCGACAGAAGAACGCGAACGACGTCGTCGGTCGCGGGCTTGTTACTATTGTGGGGAGACCTCCCACTTTATCCGGGAGTGTCCAACGAGAAGCGCCTCACGATCACCAGGGGGAAACGCCATGGGCCGGGGGGCACAGGGAGGACCCCGGCCATGAAAATCATTCCCTCTGCACTAAGCCCCGGAATTCAGCATTTCCGCATTCCGCTCCTGTTACAATGGCAAGACTCCTGTTCCCTTGTAACATGGGCTCTCATTGACTCGGGAGCATCCAGCAATTTCATTGATCACAGTCTAGTGTGCCGCTATTGGATCCCCCTCAATGCAAAGGAACAACCGGAGGCAGCTCACACGATTGATGGCTCCCCTCTTGTGTCAGGGCCCATCACCCAACAAACCTCGGCCCTGCGTTGTAGCATTGGCAACCACCAAGAGCGAATGATCTTCGACGTAGTGTGTACCCCATGGTTTCAAGTAGTCCTGGGCCTGCCCTGGTTACGAAAACATGATCCGCACATCGCTTGGACCCAGCCTCGACTACAATGGAGATCCCCGCAGTGTCTTAACACGTGTTGCAAGGCGCCACCCCCACCGGAGAACATTGGAATGCTTGGGGCCACCAGCTCCGATGGGCCCCAAGTACCTCCAGAGTACCAGGACTACCAGGACGTTTTCAGTGTCCAGGCCGCCATATCATTGCCTCCGCATAGGGCGTATGATTGCCCTATCGATCTACAACCCGGAACGGAACCCCCTTACGGGCGGATATATGCACTTTCCAAACCCGAATTGAAAGTCCTACGACAGTACCTGGATGAGGCGTTGGAGAATGGGACTATCCGCCATTCTAGTTCCCCGGCGGGGGCACCCATATTTTTTGTCCCTAAAAAGGATGGGGGCCTACGCCCCTGCATTGACTATCGCGGGTTAAATGCGGTCACCATTAAGAATCGCTACCCGCTCCCCCTGATTCCCGAACTGCTCAATCGACTCCAAGGGGCGTGTGTGTTTTCAAAACTAGATCTACGCGGAGCATACAACTTAGTCCGCGTCCGCGAAGGAGATGAGTGGAAAACGGCCTTTCGAACCCGCTACGGACATTTTGAATATTTGGTTATGCCGTTCGGATTAGCAAATGCGCCCGCCACCTTCCAGCACCTCATCAACGACATTTTAAGAGACTTATTAGACCTTTTCGTAGTCGCCTATCTGGATGACATTCTTATTTTTTCAGAAACCTGGGAATTACATGTAGACCATGTGCGCCAGGTACTCCAACGATTGCGCACGCACCACCTGTATTGCAAACTTGAAAAATGTGCCTTCCACGTAACGTCCATTGACTTTCTTGGATTTGTAATTTCCCCCGAGGGGATCCGCATGGACCCCAAGAAAATTGAAGCCATCCAGCGGTGGCCCCCGCCTAAGGCAGTCAAGCCCCTGCAACGCTTTCTCGGTAGTGCCAATTACTACCGACAATATATTCCGGACTATGCACAAATAACTCACCCATTGACACAACTATTAAAAAAGGGGCAGAATTATTGTTGGGGAACTATGCAACAACAAAGCTTCCTGACCCTCAAGAAGGCCTTTATGGCGGCGCCGATTTTGCGCCACCCCGACTTTCATATTCCCTTTCAGGTAGAAGCTGACGCTTCCGATCGGGCACTAGGAGCAGTTCTCTCACAGGAAGATCCCGAATCCCAGCGCATGCTACCTTGCGCGTACTATTCGAGGCAACTCACGCCGGCCGAACAAAACTACACCATCTTTGATAGAGAATTATTAGCCATCCGAGCAGCCTTTGGGGCATGGCGACATTATCTCGAAGGGGCCCAACACCCCGTGAAAGTCTTAACTGACCATAAAAATCTAACCTACCTACAAACTGCGCAAATCGCCAATGGACGCCACGCGCGATGGGCGCTCTTCTTTGCGCGCTTTAATTTTACCATCACCTTCCGACCCGGGAAATTCAATGCCCTAGCAGACGCCCTGTCTCGATATACGGAAGGGGCATCCGCAGACCGCAAGGAACAAGGACCCCTCTTAGAACGAAAAGTCTTCGCCGCAATTATACCCTCACAGGAAAACCTTCAGCGGGCCACAGAGCGTGAACTTACTGCTGAAAGAGACTTGGGTATAAACCCGGTAGGGGGACTCTTAAAAAGAGAAGGACGTCTCGTGATACCCCCCTCGTGGCAGAACTACATCCTATGGGCTCATCATGACGCCCCCCTCGCCGGGCACCCAGGATGGAACCGTACTCTTCAGCTGATTCGGCGCAACTTCTGGTGGCCAACACTAGCAACTGACGTCCAGCAGTATGTTGCGAAATGCGCCACCTGTGCCCGCACGAAAGTTCCGCGGCAATTACAAGCCGGGCTCTTACAAGTTGTCGCGCCCCCACAGGGGCCTTGGCAACGAGTGGGGCTTGATTTCATAGTGGAATTACCCGCTTCTCGTGGTTACACTGTGGTGTGTGTCGTGGTAGACCATTTCACGAAAATGGCACACTTTATCGCCTGCAAGGGACTCCCTTCCGCTTATCGAACGGCTCTCCTGTTTATCCGACACATAGTCAAACTACACGGGTGGCCGCTCGAAATCATCAGCGACCGGGGATCCCAATTCACCTCTCGATTTTGGAAGGCCCTTTTTACGGCACTGCACATTCAAATTAAATTAACTACTGCTTACCATCCGCAAGCCAACGGTCAAGTGGAACGCGTCAATCAAAACCTTGAGCAATATTTGCGTTGCTATATAAACTTTCTTCAAGATGACTGGTATGCTTGGCTTCCCCTTGCAGAATTCGCCCACAACAATGCCCCCAATGCGTCCTTGGGGGAATCCCCCTTTTTTGTAAATTACGGCTTCCACCCCCAAATTGCTATATCAGACATTCCGGCAACTCACGTCCCCGCTGCCGGAGCTCTAATCCAACAGATCCACGAAGCTCAAAACATAGCGAAAGAAACTTTACAAAAATCCCGCCAACGTTACCAACAGCAAGCCAATAAACACCGCCGAGCAATAAAACCTTTCCAACCAGGGGACTACGTTTGGATCTCCCGTCAACATTATCCCTCCCAACGTCCCTCTCGGAAACTAAATGACAGGTACTTTGGACCTTACCCCGTGGAAAAACAAATTAATGAGGTTACCTATCGCATTTCCTTACCGCCAAAACTCAAAATACACCCAACTTTTCACGTCTCCCTCCTCAAACGTGCTGTTCCACCAGACCTCACAGAACAGCCCTGCGATCCCCTCACCGAGGACTCCCCTGAAGCGCAAGCTTATGAAGTTCGAGCCATTTTGGACTCCAAAAGACGATACGGGAAACTGCACTATCTCATTGATTGGGTAGGATATGGGCCTGAGGAACGCTCATGGGAACCTGCCTCCATAGTCTCTGCCCCTCGCCTCGTTCGTCTGTTCCATGCCCGACACCCGGAGAAGCCCGGACCTTGGCAGGGGTTTCGGCGGGGGGCTTGTAGGGGGGGTACTGTTAGCGTGCCGCATCTTCGCCGCAATAGACGGTTATGTGGCCACCCCGCAACGCCGCCCGCACCCCCCCAGGACGGGCCAACAGACCTGCAAGACCCCGGAGGCGGGGTTAACCTCCGTGACGAGCATGGGGAATCCCCACAGAGCACCTCACATCCGGCAACAACTCTAGGGCCGCCGCCGCCGCTGCCGCCGCAGGGGGCGGGGCCTGAACCAGTTCGGCGCTCCCAACGCCTCCTAGCACGCAAACAGGGCGGAGCCTGTCCTACAAAAACCGGCGCCGTATGCTGGGCGGCGCCGGTGATCTGAGACTGGCCCCTGGTGCGGATCTAGCAGAGTGCTTCCTGTTCCTGTTTGACTCCTTCCTGAATCGTATCCCCTGTGTGGCTGAACGGAGCTTGGCTGGCTGTGGTCGTGGTGAGTGTTTCCTTGTGTTCCTGTGGAGTGAGTGTGTGCGTGAGTGAGTGCGTGAGAGTGTGCGTGAGGCGAGTGTCTGGAGCCCTTCCCTTCCCCCCTGGGGGGGGTGTTATCACCCTACAGAGTGAATTAGTGTTGTCCTTTACCTGTGTTCCTTGGGCCCGGTTCCCCCTTTCCTCACACCTCCTCACCAACCTCCTCGTTCCCCTGGTAAGACTGAAACCGAAACACGTGGTTGAACGGTGGGCAGGGTTCCCCGGTCTTCACCCCTCGGCGCCCCATGATGATAGGGGCATAAGTTCCAGGTGCGCAAGCCCAGGGAACAGCCCACATACTATCCTGACGGGCATTCTACAAACCTCCTGCAGGCCGAGAACAGGGGGACCGGGCTACCCGTGTCGCACGCCACTGAGGGAGAGAGACCCAACCTACCCGCCTCCTATTCCCTTTCCAACTACCCTCCTTCCATCCTCTGTGACACTAGGGTTAGGACCAACCAAACCAGTCCACCACCCAGATGAGGGCATAGGGAAGGACGGGATTTGGCCTTTCAGAAGGTAATGGTCCAACCACGACAATGGTGTTGTAACAATACTCCCAATAATTGAAACACCTGTATCCAGGCTGGTGCAAAACATCAAATCCAACATGTACCCCACTTCATGTGTTGGGCCAGATATTATTAGCGATAGGTCCATGGTTGTCATGGCAGCCATAAACTCCTGCTCTGCCCATGAAAGGTTAGCCTTGATGTGTATGTGGAAATCACCTAAGACTAGGTGATAAGTCTGGGTGATCGCAACACGACCTCCGAGACCAGCCTGGCTACAGCCGTTAGGGAATCAGCTGCGCAGCAGAATGGTTAGGACACCAAAAGGATTCCCAGTCTATTCCCAGCCAAATCCAACACAAGGTGGACACACTACATCAGACGAGTTAGGCACCAGATACCTCAAAAAGTCTAAAACCACGTTCATACACACACACACACACACACACACACACACACACACACACACACACACACACAGGTGCATATTTTGGCTGCAGGGGGGAATGTGCAAGTCAGAATATGCGCGGGGTTCAGCTGGTCTGAAAACCTCCCCCCGTGCCCCCAGTGTCTTTGCCGGAAAACACATGCAGCAATTCAGAGCAGGAATCCAGCTCCGTATCTCTGCATGTGTTTGCCAGCAAAGCCAGGAAAGGGGGCTTTCAGACTGGCCAAACCCCGCACATATTCTGGCTTGCACATTTCCTCCCACAGTCAAAATATGTGCGGGGGGGAGGTGTGAAAGTGGCCTATGCTATCTTTACAGATCACAGCCACTCTGCCCCCTCTCAACATCCAAGGTTGGTGGCCTCATTCCATATCAAATCATAGATGCTACAAGTTTTATTCACCACCAACCTGGCATTAAGCAGCATCATTGTCAGATCAGGGGCCCTACTTGCTTTAGTCCCCAAATATCCCAAGACGTTGGGGGAGGGGGAGAGGGAGTGGGACACAGGGATGGAAACCAAGGCCACTTTTAGATGAGCAGAAGGATCTAGCATGTTGAAAAATGCGCTTTGAGAAAACTCGCACGAGTGGGGGGAGGGGGGTGTAGATGAGCCAGAAGTTGGTGGCTGTCAGTGAAATTGTGGCTTGCATGTTATTTTTGAAAGCACATTTGAAAGACCTCGATACTAAGGCCTTTCAAATGCGCTTTCAAAAATAATGCGCGAGCCAGGATTCCAATGACGGCCGGCAACTTCCAACTCATCTACACCCCCAACCCCCCCACGCTCAGCTTTTCTCAAAGCACTATATCTTGCTGTTCATCTAAAAGCGGTCCAACTGTCCTTTGCATCCCGACAATCCTCATGGACTATCCTTCTCCCACCATACTTCTCCGTTCCCAACACAACCCCAATAGCTGCCCCCTCTCTGAAGGGGGTCTGGATCCGGTGACACCTGGGGCTGTTTTCCCTGCTGTTCTCCGGATGGCTGTTTACTCATTCAGAGTGTCTTTCCTTTTGGTTAATTTTTATATGCCTCTGATTGTCACCGGCAGCACAAGGTTACTCTTTGGTAGGTCGTATGTTTTTGATTTAAAAGAGCTGAGCTGAATACAGATCAGCTCTGTGCAAGTTTCCACACACCTTCAGTGCACTTTCAGCCTGATCTGCAACACTCATACTGTCCAAGTTAGAGTCCCTTCTGGACAGAACTGCCAATCATGATAAACCACGTGAAAGGCTTAGTGTTAAGGACAGATGTTCACTCAGAATTAGGAAGAGACCATAAAACTCATTCAGTTGTGACCCTAATAAGATTCAAACTTGTGTCTCTAGAGGTGAAAGTCTTGTTCATTAACCTGGCAGTGCTTCCAAATCGCAATTTTATAAAAGCTGCGACAAGGCAAAAACAAATAGACTCGGCCACATTCCAGCTGTCAAAGATTGTATCCACTTTGATGACGTTATGTAAATGCAAGAAAAAAGTGTTTCATACTAGGTTTTGGGCTGTGTTTCTCCAAATATCTTGTTACAGAGCAGGAGAATGATGACACTAAGGTTAACAAAAGATTAGATAGAAATAATAGCTTTAAAAGAAAATGTGAAACAGGAAAAAGAAAAGTTCCACAGAAAGAAAAACAAAACAAAACCATGACACAAATGGATACAAGGAATGAGTGACCGACAGAAAATGAGTAGTTTGAAATGAGACAGGTGACAAGTATTTACATGTGTAATTCCTTCACAAAAGCAAATTTTGGAGATGGAGTTTAGCAAGGGCTGTGAGAGCAAATATAGGAGTAAACTACCAAGAAACATCTTTCTATTGTTTATTATTTATTTTATTTGTTTATTTAAATTTTATGCCACCCTTCCGAGAGGCTCAGGACAGCTTACAGACCATTAAAACATTTTAAACTATACAAGACAAACAACCCCTCCTAAAAACCCCTGCCCCCAAGCCCCCCTCCAATATCACCTCCCCACCAAACCTCTTCTCACACCCCTACCCCCAAACCACCTACCAAATCCCACCCCAATCCTGTATCTCTGCCTGTCAAATGCCTTTGCAAATAAAAAGATTTTACACCACCTCTGGAAGACATTCAGGCTCGGGTTCAAGTGAACCTCTAGGGGAAAGGGAGTTCCAAAGCAGTGGGGCAGCAAACGAGAATGCCCCTCCCCTCCGTGAGCTCTTGTCGTATGAACAAGGCTGACAGATGGTACCTACAGGGACGTGCTTCCAGACAATCGCAGGGGCTGCAATGGGGCATAGAAGACCAGGAGATCTTCCAGATATGCAAGGCCCAGACTGTTTAGGTCTTTAAAGGTCATATTAAGGCCTGAAATATGGAAATTGACATGTGGTGGATTGGTTGGTCTGTCTGTCTACGTGATTCTTAAACTATCTTGTTAACTTGGTAGGAGAAATATGTCACTGAGGTTAACAAAGCACTAAAAATAATGAGGCCAATCCTAAACCCTGCGTGCCGTGTGCTTGCGGCACACACAGCACATGCACAGTGTGAATACATTCCACTCACATACACTTCATGGGAAATAGAGCGTTACTGAAGGCCTATGCCGTGGCTTTAAGTGAATTAAAAAAGTAACGTTTTTTGCTTCCCTCGTAGTGTCCACTCAATCACATCTGGCGGAGCTGTTCCGGGTGGTGAGGGGGTTTGTCGGTCCACCCTGTCTCCGCCTGGAACTAGATCCATCTAAGGCCCGCTGTGACATGTTTTTGACATCATTTTCAGACAAAAATCGCTCACACTGAGTATGACTTTGGCCACTTTCAGACATTCCCCCCCCCCCGGCGCGGGCATATTCTGGCTGCGAGGGGAAATGCACAACCAGGATATGCACGGGGATCGGCTAGTCTGAAAGCCCACCTGCGTGGCTTTGCCGGCAGACACACACAGGGATACAGAGCTCGATTCTGCTGTGAATTTTAATGCTATGAATTTTTATGCTTTGTTTTATTGTTGTTATTTATGTATAACAAAACAAAAGGTTTTGTCAGTGTTTTGGATGTGAGCAGATAAGGAGAATGAGGAGTCAAAGATGACCCCAAGTTTACAGGCCGAGGGGACTGGGAGGATTACAGTGTTCTCTACAGAGATTGAGAGAGGTGGGAGGGAAGACGTGGGTTTAGGAGGAAAGATAAGAAATTCTATCTTGTCAATGTTAAGTTTAAGGTGGCGGTGAGACATCCAGGCAGCGATGTCACACAGGATAGCTGAAATAGGGGTGTGCATGTCATTTTCACTATATCAATAATGAAAATGAAATTTGTCATTTCGTTATTGTTCTTGCAACAACAAAAATGACAAAAAATAATAACAAAATCAATAACAACAAAAGTCGTTATTGCCTAGCAGCCTGGCAGGTGTTTTTTGAAGGGAAATGTGGTGAGCGGAGGAGGGAGCAGACATCTCGGAGCCAGAAATAGTGATGAACTCTTGAACTGGGCCTGTGATGAGAGGGGGAGGACCTGATGGATGTAATCGTTGGACAATGAGCAGCGCAAGCAGGTCCCATGCAGTTGAATTGCACCCTGTGATTGCTCAATGCCTTCTGCCTCCCAGAACCAATCAGGGGAGCTCTGCACTGCAACCCTTTATACTGCAGTGCTGGGCTGCTTGACTCTGGTTCTCGGTTAGCTATTGCTCTGTCAGGGTTCATTTGCAGAATCTGATGGTGCTTACAATAAAAATCCTCCCATGTATATCCCTACCACCTTTCCAATCCTTATTCCTTACCCTTACATTTTATCTTTTCCTTCCCCTGTACACACACATAGAGACAGAGAGATAGATATAGGATATCTATCTGTCTATATTTATATCTACATAATATGATAGATATAGAACAGAGATAGTTTAGAGAGAGTGGATATACCTTTGAGTTTTCCTCTTCCCTTCCCCCATCTGTCTCCCCCTGTCCATATATTATACTAGGCTGTTTTATTAATGATATACATTAATAAAATATTAATATATATTATACACACACACAAAAAAAATTGTGTGTATACCAATACCGATACCAAAAACAAAATATTTTGTTTTAATGTGTACAATGTATTATACACACACACACACACACACGATAGTGTGCGTATACCAATACCAAAAACAAAATCTTTTGTTTTAATGTGTACAATGTATTATACACACACACACACACACGATAGTGTGCGTATACCAATACCAAAAACAAAATCTTCATTTGAAATTTGAAATTGGTACTGATACTGACAACAATTCAAAAAACAACATTTTGTTATAAATAAAAATGAAAATGACACATTTTAATAACAAAAACAATAACGAAAAACAAAAAACAAAAAATGACACGGGGCCCTGGTGCACACCCCTAAGCTGAGATTTGGGACTGAATTCTGGCTGAGAGGTCTTGTTCAGAGAGATAGATCTGAGAGTCATCAGCATAAAGATGATACTGAAAGCTATCGAACGAGATCCGAGCACCAAGGGAACAAAAGTAGAGAAAAAATAGAAGAGGGCTGAGTACCGAGTACTGGACCGAGTACCAGGCCCATTCCTTGGTTTTACCAAGTGCCAAGTAACCAAGTCAAATACCAAGATACTTGGTAAAAACCAAGTAATTTGTGATACAGGGTGTTTTTACACACACATTTCTCCTGGATGTTTGCTGTTACATCCTGAACTTTCTGTGTGTCTAAATCACTCACCCAGATCTTAAACATCCGGATCTTTGAACTTCTGCGTAGAACTTCTTCCAGAACCAGCAGTTCTCCTGGTAAACTGCTTTGCTCCAGGCAGCTGTTGTGACTTGATTTCCATGGCAGCCTGTCACGTTTACAGCTGTGGCTACTTTAGGCTGCCTCAGGACACTTTTTGTGTGAAGAATGCATCCAGGAACTGCCTCAGGGCAGCGTGTGTGTGTGAAAAATGAATCCGGAACTTACTTGTGGACTTGGAAACCCAGAAGATTGAAAAATCTGGAACTTTAACGTTTGTGTAAAAATGCCCACTGACTTTCACCACTAGCGCACACAAATGTACAATGTGTTTTTAAACACTGGGTGTTTTTAGATAGATAGGAAACCTGCTGGAGCTGCTCTGTGGGGCCATCCCCATGATTCCCAGTTACACCTGGGTTCATATCAGAAAGACCAGCAGTGGCCCAAGACCACGGTACACCTGTACTCCCACAACCTACCCTGTACCATAGGTTTGTGAGTACTCACCTGAAGTTCTAGGCTGATGCCCATGACTTCATGTTGCTGAATGGGGCAATAGGTGGACAGGTGCAGAGCTGCACTGGGGGACCTCCCAACAAAGAGGCAGCAGTGCCATGTTCAGCCATTGGCCCAGATTTAGCCAGCCCGCTCCATGCAGCGTGGTCATTGATGTTCTAGACTGGGATGGGCTGTCCCAGAGCAGCCCCAGCTTGCTCTGGGTGCACATCTGGTGGGTGCAAGCCGGAGGTGACAGGGGCATGTATGGGCACTCCCAGAGCTGCCTTCAGACTGTTGACACCCACAGTGCCTACGTACAACCTGCACACAGTTGCATGTGTGCACCTTGGATCTGCCCCAAAGTCACAAGCACCAAACCACTGACTCCAGCAGAATAGCCCTCTTAAAGTCATTGGTGCTTATCCCATGTCCTGCGGATCCCACGCGCATGCAAGGAAACCTCACACACTTCCATTGCAGGCAGACTGTGCCGTGTGGTCAGGGGTGCACGCGGGACCTGCGGGCCATGGGATTGGCCCCATTGGGACCACTCCCAATAGGGTGGGTTGGGGTAGGGTTGTCCGAGGGGTCTGGTTTGGGGAAATGGGGTGGTAGTATTGAGTGGGTTTTGTGGGGGCTGTGGGAAGGTTGGGGATTAATTCATTTTTTAATTCTACTATTTTATGGATTGTTTTTATATGTTTTTATATCTGTTGTAAGCTGCCCTGAGCCTTCTTAAGGAAGGACTGGATAAAAAAATTAAATAAATAAACAAATAGTCAGGAATGAATGGTTTAAGGAATTGTGCATATTAATAGTTATTAATACATGTCTATGTCTTTAGTGTATACTTGTCTATCTTTATATCACTAGTGTATATATGTGTCTGCAATTATCTTTGTGTATTTGTGTACACATGCACACACGTGTTCATCCATTGTTAACTTCAGTGACATATTTTTCATGCTCTGAAACAAAGGCCGTTTCTTGCATCTAGAACTTAACATATTATAGGCATGAAACTGGAATTATTCAGACTAACTTTTCATTGAACCTTAATTCCAACAATGTCTGATAGTGTATTTTGCACTGTCTGTAATCTCCATTTGTTTGGTTCTGATCTCTGCTTGTCTAAGGGCGGATTCAGACGTGTCTTTAAATCGCACAAAAACAACGAAGAAAAAGTGCGATTTAAAGACACGTCTGAATCCCCTCTTAGTCTCCTTGCCAACCCCCTTCATTGCTGCATTCTTTTATAAGTATATTTAAGAGACACTGCACCAGAAACATTCCAAGTTTGTATGTAGTTCTATTATTTTACTAGATATTTTACAGAACAAATAAAACAAGAAATCCTTCTCTTAAACATTTACACTCTCATGTTAGATTTCACACAGTTTGTATGGAAATCGGCACCCCAAACCAATCCCCTCCCCAAATCCTGTAGAAGACATATGCGCATACTTACACACTTTGTGATGGAACTACTCAGTGTATAAAAATCAACCTAACCCGTAAGTTTTTACAGGGCTGGGGCTATAACAGGAAGAGACAAGGCAGGGTTATTAGTAAAAGGGGGGGCATATATTATATGACATTACATGCATTATATGACAAAAATATGAGACAAAATTCACTCAGGCCCAGTATCATAAGAACATAAAAATTGTTGGTCTGCATCAGATAAATGACCTATCAAACCCACTGTCTCCAACAGTGGCCACCTTTAAGTCATTTCACAGAAGTACACAACAGGACATAATCCATTCCCTACTATTTATTCCCATCATGATATTTACTCCAATCTGTCTCCAAAAATAACTGACTCAGAGAGTGACCAAAATACACAACAGATCAGAACGGAGTGATCCATTTCCTGTTATTCACTTCCCCCTCACAAAAGACAGGTCTTATACCCTAATCATCTTTATTAATAACCATTTATGAACCTATCATCTAAGAACGTATCTAGTCCTTTTAAAAAACAGTTATGGTATTTGCATTCACCACATCCTCTGGAAAATAATGATAAACACTGTCTGTGATGTCACAACTTGGCCACCCACAAAGCAGCAACCTGAGATATGCAGGGGTATTGGAAAAGTGTCTGGGACATATCCTTCAAGAAAGATGGTGGCACTGGTTGAAACAGCAGCAGGACAACAGGACACCAGCTAGTACCTGCTCTCTGAATTTCCTGCTGGTGGAAATACTCAGGTCTTCTTCCTAGTGAAAATTAAAACTACCCTTCCATTTTTTCCACAAGATATTTTTAAACTAGGGCTGTACCGAATAGTACTTCCAGGTACTCAGGCCAATTTCTGAATTATCGGGTACTCAGTTTGGGTACTTGGCAGAACTTCAGGACTTTTTCTGAGTATCCAGAATTCAGAACTCAGAATTCCAGACCTTGGAAATCCTCATAACTCAGAATCACAAACATTTGTAACTATACGGAGCAAAGTGGGTGGGTTGGGGATGGACTGGGGTGCCTGACCAAAGTCCTAAGACTGCATTAGTAAGCAAATCAAATTCATAAATCAAGTTTCAACAAGCTTTTTTGATCTGTGGCCCCATGGGTGCCACCAGTCAGACCAGCAGTCGTAACAAACACACACGAGAAACTCCACATCCCCCCTCAAAAAAAGCCTCCATTGTGAGTTCTCAGCCCACCTATGCAATGCAAGCCCCCTCCCGATACACCATATTAACCATAAATAAACTGAAGTATTCCCCCAATCCCCTGGCTGGTCACATCTTTGCAAAGTTCTTGAACCCATAGTCAAAGACCTACACAGAAAAGCAGTCTAGCAAGAGTGGGACAATCTCTCAAGAAGACAACCCCACAAAAGTGCAACTGCGTACAGAAATACAAAAAAAGCCAACAGTAGTGTACCCACAGCATGGCCCACCATCAGCAGTGAGTGCACCCACTTTAAAATCATCATGCCAACCAATCAGTGCACAGAAAAGCAGGCTAGCAAGAGTGGGACAGTCACTCAAGAAGAATACAACTCCTCTGCAAAACAGTGCAACTGCATGCAGAAATCCCACCAAATGCCAGCCAGCCTAGCAGACAAAATTAGAACACCCAGAAGAAAGAAACCCGACATCACACCCCACACACCCCTAGGGGCACCCACTTATTTTTAAAAAGGCATGGCATTGGTTGTGGCACTGGTAACTTGAACAGTCCAGTCAAGGGCCAATCAGCAGGTAGAATAGTAGCAGTTACAGTTATACTTTACAGTTAGGCTCTGCCGTGTGATGTGGCAGTCACAGCCTTGGTGAGAAAGAAGATAACACACAATCCCACAAAACAGTGTGCAACTGTGTGCAGAAATCGCACCAAAAGCCAGACAGCCCAGCAGACAAAATTATAACACCCAGAAGAAAGAAATCTGACATTCACAGTACACCCTCTCTCTCCAGGGACACCCACTTTAAAAAAAAAAAAAAAAAGGCATGGAATTAGTGTGGAACTGAAAACTTGAATTGCCCGTGAGTCATGCAGAGAAATCCCTCTGGCCTCATGGTGTCAAGCAGTGCGAAAGCAGCGGCACATGTTTATTTTCTTAAAAGGCATGGTATTGGTGTGGTGCTGGTAACTTGAACATTCCAGGTAAGGGGAAGTGGAGCCAGGCAGAGAGATCCTTCTGCCTCATGGTGCAAACCAAGCAGCAGCAATGTGGCACCCAACTATTTTTTTTTAAAAAATCATCGCATGGTGGAAAACGTAACTCCCCCATCCCCTAGCACTGGCCCTATGGACCAGACAGGCCAAACCATGCCATGTCATACCGGATCAGGCCAGGCAACCCTCCCCACCAACCCATTCCTTATAGATCAGCAGTGTAGCATGTAGATAAATTCACCAAAGATAATGGAAAACGGCTGTGCAGACACTTTTATTTTGCCCTGCCAGCCAACCAAAACTTGCCATCTGGCTTACCATCACTCAACTATCCCCTCCCATATCCCCTTCCTACCAATAATGGCATTACGTTTCGTTTCCTAGCCAGTGGCGGCTGGTGAGTTACAAGGCTGGTGAGGCGCAGGGCGGGGGCAGAAGTGGGAGGGGCCAGGTCAATGGTAGGTGGAGCCAGCAGTGCACATGCAAACACAGAGTGAGCAAAGCAACCTTCTTAAGCCAGCAATATTATGTGAAGCCCTTATCACACCACAAAAGCATCAGCGTGGAGTTGTACTTGTTCCCTGGCCCTAAAACATGCTACACAGTTCTGCTGCAATGTAAAAGGCACCTGTTGCAACCAGAGAGAACACATTCATGCAAAGACTAGCCATTACTGAACCAACATGTGGCACGGTGGCCTTCTTGCAGCAGAAAAGCCTTGAAACTGGCACTGCAAAGTGGTCATTTTAAGTGCAGCAAACATTCCAGCAAAGATTAGCTGGGTTTCTCCATAGGAACCCAGCCAAGGAGCACCTGGCACCTCCCCCACTCCCTCCCCAATTCCCTAAAAAGAACTGCTTTCTGGGCCGGTGCCCAGAGCTCCCTGAGGACTTGGGGAGGTCCTCTAAATCCCCGCCTCCCTCTAACTCTCTGGCCAGTGAGTGGAAAGCTAGAGGGAGGGGGAAGCAGTATAAGGAGGAGATTTGTTCCCTCCCTCTCTTCCCCTTGCAGAGAGACTCACGAGTACTGGCAATTCTTTCCCTGCAGGCTTTGTTTAAATATCAGCTATTAGCTTCTGACTGCGTTCCAGAGCTATGACTCATCGGCTCTGCAGGCAGGCAGGAGCAGAGAGTTAAAATGTAAACAAAGCCTTCAGACAAGGAAACTCAGCGCTGACACTGGATCAGCTGAGGAGCAGCACCTGGCTCCCCAGCAAGCATGGGGGAACCCCTGAGGGGCTTGGGGGGGCATCTGCTCCAAGGCCCTAGGGGAGAGGCCACCACTGTTCCTAGCTCTGAGAAGTTGAACTCCAACCACATGCGCAGTGGCACCAGCATTCGACGGAGACTTCCGAAGTTTTTCGAAGAACAGCCTTGGTCCTCGGAACTTGAGAAATTGAACATTCCAAACCGAAGACTGGAATCCTCTGTGAATTCCAAAGTTTTCAGAAGACCAAATTTTAGCACTGTTTGAGACGTTACAGTGTTAGTCGCTGCCATGCTTTGATCCTGCCCACGGTGAGAGCCCTCACCCAGGCAGGATCTGGCCCTACTGCCAAACAAACGTTCCGGCAGTGGGGGCTGGGGAAGGGGTGGGGAGAAAGCAGCAGCGACATGCGGATGTGGTCCGCATGGCCCTACACCCGTGCTGCTCAGCACAGCCATGCCTCCTCCCTGACAGGTGGGTGAGGCAGCCTATGAGGCCTCCGCACCTGCCCGGAAGTTAAATAGAATGGGCCATCATACATGACGGCCCACTCTACCACGGTCCGAGGATGGCTTCCCCAGACTGTGGCATAGCTTACTCTGCACTGCACACTGGCAAGGAGCCCACCACACTATGTGAAGTTAATCCGGCCACTGTTCAGGGTGTGTTTGCTCCCTCCCACAGTAAACATCTGATGGGTGGGAGCAAACATGACACCACCATGGGTGGTCACGCCAGGGTAAGCGTGGTCACTCATGATAGTGTCATGTCTAAAAATAAACAGAGCACTGGTTTCCATATTTTGTCTCTGTAGACACACTTGTTCTTATATATAATCTTTAACCCCAAAGAGCAACAAAGGGTGAAAACAGACATGACGCTAACCACCCTTTAATCACCCTTGGTGGCTATTTATGCATGTTGCAGGGCTGTATTGGTGCCCTATGCAGCCCTGAAACATGCATAAATGACCACCAAGGGTGGTTAAAGCGTGGTTAGCGTCATGTCTGTTTTCAACCATTGGCATGCAAAATATATCAATAGCAGACTTTGAGATCACAAACTCACTCACAAATGATGTGTTCCCCATTGGAGTCCTAACCCACAGTTTATGAATCTCAACTATAGAAGATGGCATCAAAGATATCATCCCACCTTTTTTTAAATGAATGCACTTTCCAAGAGAAGAGGAAAGGAGAATGTGCGCGCAGTTCTCCACACAATGAAATCATTTGCGAACGACCCATTGACTTGACCAAAGGATTACAACCTTAATGTTGAATCCAGCCTCATGGCTACATCAAAACCGTTGAGTTACAAAGGTGCTCTCTCTCTTTTAGTACAGGCCCTTCTTCTTGCCTTTCTAATATCCAGTTCTTGTGTGTGTAATGAGGCAATCTACAGAACACAGTGTCAGTGATAGTATATAGAGAGGGAAGTCACCAATTTATTTTCATACCCAAATGAAACCATTATGGAAGCTAAAGAATTATATACTGTATCTGGAAGGAATGCATTTACATACTTTCATTTCAAGAATGGGTTTCTCACTTTGAAATGGAAACAGTTTCCTAACTTAAAGTAGGTAATTACACACTCCATTAAACAAGTAATTAACAGATTACAATTTGGAGGGGGGAGAAAAACCTTGAAAATGAGCAATTCAGATGCCGAACGTGAAGCCTACTGTTATAATTAGCATAATACTTTTTGAAATGGATTAACAAGTATACAATAAAAATGAGGAAAAATGAAACAAAAACAGAAACAATCTGTTTCTACCATGCAGATCATATGCAACAAATAGCATTTTACATGACAAACAATAACATAGTTTAAGAAAAAACCTAGTGTTAGCAACTTGCATTCAATGCATATCAAGAAGAAACAGATCTTTTTTTAAAATGTTATTATGAAGGCTGTACAAGGATCAATTGTTCCAGAAAAGATCTGAAGTCAATGACCAAATTTTGATCCTTAGATGCAAGAACATGCATCTAAGGATAAATAAAAAAAATTAATTAATTAATTAATTAAATAAATACATAAATAAACAAACATGTTTTCATTTAGAAAATAATTTGCACAGAAGAATTCCAGAAATGAAATTTATGTATCCTAAGTTGACTAAAGTGAATGCTACTGATTTTCTTTTAAAATGTTATTAATGCTTCCACTTTTTGTTAGGGGTGTGCATTTCATTTTTGTTATTATAATAATGAAAAAGAAATATAGAGCTTTCATTTTTATTGAATAATGAAAACAAAAGATCATAAAAAGAAAAAAATCATTTTATTACAAAATAGAAAACCTGACTTTTAAAAAAAATCTATAACGTTTTTATTCTTCATTCAAATTTGATGATACTTTTCAGGATTGTACCCACCACAGAGGGCATTATTTTGCCAAATTTCAGAAAGATTGGATAGAGGGATCTAATTTTATAAGCAGTTGAAATTTGTTCTTTTACAAAAAATCTGCGCACACATTCATGACTGTAACGTCTTAGTCTCCCATCTTATTTAGATGAAACATGGAAAGGTTATACCTGTCCCCAATATTATCATCTCTGCCAAATTCTAGAAGGATTGAATAAAGGGTTACTTGTAAATACATTTCTGGTTGCAACGTCTTTGCGCATTACATCGATTTTACATGTAATATGACAAGGTTGTATCAGAGACCTTCAGGATCATCTCTGCCGAATTGTAGCAAGATTTGATAAAGGGTCTAAATTTTATAAGCAATTGAAATTTCCCTCTTGAAGACTTTCATTATGCAGGTATAACAAGAACAGAGAGTCCAGTGGCACTTTAAAAACTAACAAATATTTATTAGTGCATGAGCTTTCATAAGCACAAGCTTGTTCTAATGAAATCTCATGCACTAATAAATATTTGTTAGTCTTTAAAGTGCCACTGGACTCTCTGTTCTTGTTATAACTATAGACTAACACAGATATATTTCTGTTATTATTCAGATAAACACCACATGCAGTGCCATTCAGAGAGAGGCATCACAGGGGGGATGGAGCTGTAGAAGGGAGGGGGAGCAGCCCAACAGACTGACAAACACATTCACTGGCCAATTACTGCATGCTTCCACCTTTACAGGAGGACCAATCAGTGGTGGCTTCAAGGCAGGCATAGAGGGTAGTTACAAACTGCTGTTCACTGGGCCTGCTCTTTATCTGTGGTTAGTTCTGGCTTCGGTCAGAGCACTTTCTCAGACTTTTCTGGCAGGGTTTTTGTTTGTGTTTGCTAGAGTTCACTACAAGAGCTCAGCTAGCTACATAAATCCAATCCCTACACACCTGGGGTGTTCCCCAACATCCTCCTGCCCCCTCCTGGGGCATTTTCTGCAAGTTGAAGGACACCCCCATGCACCTGGGGTGCCCGCCCAGACTGAAGCCTGTGCCAAACAGAAGAGACGACAGATACATCCTCTGTCCAACTGGCTTGACAATTCAAAGACACACTGGCTGGGACAAAGATGTGATTGCCTTTCTTACTGCATGCTTCCAGCTTCCCAGGACCAATCATGGGTGGCTCCAAGGCAGGCATAGAAGGAACATAACTGGGACCTCAGTTAGGCAGAGATGGAGAAGATGGACAGAAAGGCAGAGTTTGAGAAACATCCCAGCAATCAGGAGACATGGTTCACACATCAAAGCTGGTCAACTGTCATCACAATCACATCCTGCAGCACTGTGACAGAGGACATAAGAGAATCCCTTATTGGCTCTTTCCTAAGCAGATGCTTCCAAGTTCCCAGTAACAAGTGAGGGAGAGGGGTTGTGCTGGTCAGAGCACAGAATGATATATGGGTGACATTTCTGCTGGCCAATTGGCATCGCAAACACAACTTGTACCACAGTGACATAAGAGAATCCCTCGCATAGGCTCATATTCTCCAGATACTGTGCAGGTTTATAACTTTGGGACACTTATCAGATCTTTCCAATATTTGGCTGAGATGCTCCTAAGAAGTCTGAGATACAATCCTTTCAAATTTCATGTAAACTGGCTGGAATACAAAGACATTACATCCATAAATGCATTTAAAAGTAAATCACTTATATCGGGACCCTTTATCCACTTCTTCTGAAATCTGGCAGAATTAGTACCCTTAGGGATGGATATAGTCCTGTCAAGTTTCATACAAATTGGATGGGAGACAAAGATGTTACAGTCAGGAATGTGTACACAGATTTTTGTAAAATAACAAATTTCAACTTCTTATAAAATTGAATTCCTGGAATCATTCATGATGACATTTGTCACATATAATGCCCTCCATTTGGGGGCAAAATCCTGCCAAGCTTAATCAAAAATCAGCTGAAAAATGAAACGTTACAGCTGAAAATGTGTTTTCCATTAAAATGAATGAAAAATGAAAAACAAAAGTAAAAATAAATGTAAAAAAATAAAAACAAAGTCTAACAAAATATATTCAAAACTAATCACATCTTAATAATGAAAATGAAATAAATAATGAAAACAAAAAAGTTACTGTGCACATCCCTTCTTTTTGTTATGGGTGTGCACTTTGTTTTTGTTATATTGATAACAATAATGAAATTCTTCATTTTCTTTATCATTATTGCAATAACGATAACTAAAATAATAAAATCAATAACGAAAGTCGTTCTTGATTTCGTTATTGCCTGGCAGGTGTTTTTTACAGGGAAATATGGAGGGGAAGGAGGGAGCAGACATCTCGGAGCCAGAAACAGTGTTGAACTCTTGAACTGGGCCTGTGATGAGAGGGGAAGGACCTGATGGATGTAATTGCTGGCCAATGAGCAGCACAAGCAGGTCCCAGGTAGCTGAACGGTACTCTCTGATTGCTCAATGTCTCCTGCCTCCCAGAACCAATTATGGCGGCTTTGGGCAGGGCACTGTAACCCTTTATGTTGCAGGGTCAGGCTGTTTGACTCTTGTTCTGTGTTATCTCTTGTTGTGTCAGGTTGTATTTACAGAACTGTGGTGCTACTTGCACTAAAAATCTTCCCCAGCCCTCAGTATTATACCTTACCTTTCCTTATACTTATCCTTTATTTTATCTTTTCCCTTCCTCTGTCTTTCTCCCCCTGGATAGATATGGAGATTAGATAAGTGTACCCTATAGTTTTTTCCTTTCTCCTTCTCCTGTAAGTCTCCCCCTGTCTCTCTCTCTCTCTCTCTCTCTCTATATATATATATATGGATAGATACTTAGAACACAAAGTAGATAGAAGTTTATTTATATAGATACTTAGATAGCAATATATTGCATATAGTATAGGTTATTAGGTGTAGGTTTAGGTTAGGACATACATATTAGTAACTGTTCATATTGTCATTGTGCACTTATTACTACTACTACTGCATTATAATGAGAAAGCGAGGAAGGAGTTCAGCCTCTGAGAAGTCTGGGGCAGGTGTCTGCTGGCACTTCTGCCACTGATGTCAACCCACAATGGAAATGATACCAAAAACAAAATCTTCGTTATCACTTAAAATTGATACCAATATAGACACCAATAACGAAAAACAAAATTGTGTTGCTAACGATAACGTAAACAGCAGTTTTTAATAACAAAAAACAAAAACAAAAACAAAAATGAAAACCAATATGCGTCCTTGGTGTACACCCCTACTTTTGTTCTTTTAGAGGGCTAGGTCCACAGGTCTACAAAATTAGTGTTCAGTATGCTAGGGGAATGTGAAAGATAGGGGTACAAATAAGACCAGTTCCTGCAATTTTTCTGCCTCCATCCTCTTGCCCCCATTGTAAGTTCCAGACCAGGAATTTCTGCAAGAGGAATGCTTCTGTTTCCAACAGAGCAGCTGATTAGTAGAGAATTGAAGGCCCCACCCCAGCCTTTTAGGACAACAGAAAAAGATCAACACGACTCTTGGAACTCCTCGTAATGCTGGGATCCTCAGTGCCCTGAGAAACTCCGAGATCCCTCGATGCAATTCAAAGGAGACCACCACTCAACAGTCTTGATGTAGCCAGGAGGCCAAATTCAGTATTAAGCGTGTAATCCTTTGGTCCAGCAAATGGGTCATTTGCAAATGATTTTGTTGTGTGGAGAACTGTGAACATATTCTTCTGTCTCGTTAGCAAGATTCTAAAACAATTTTTTAAAATGCTCTGCACATGTCCAAAATAGCCATTCCATGCATACGTGGCCCTTTTCCAAGTTGGCCAAACGGAACTCAAAGGGCCGGTCAATTGTGCTGGCTAACTTTTGAAAGTGTCAGACTCTAGCTGGGATCACTACAGAGCCAAGCTCCACAGTGGTCCCAGCCAGAACCTGGCACTTTCAAAGGCTGCATCCCTTAGAGAGTCTCTCAGCTGAGAGGTGCTCTAGGTAAAGTAAGCACTGGCCAGATTTTGAAAGTGACAGGCTCAGGCTGGTGCTGCAGCAGCCCAGGCCAGAGCCTGTCAATTTCAAAGGCCACTTTCCCCATAACACACCTCCCAGCTGAGATGCGCTCTAGAGGAGGAAGTGCTAGCCAGTCTTTGAAATGGACAAGCCATGGCTGGGACTCCTAGAATTGTCAGTTTCCCTGGGTAACAATCACATTTTGGGGCATCGGGCACCTGAGTGGTTCTTGGGTGGCACACTGGGTGTCCCAAAATGTGGGCATTACCCGCAGGTTCTAATTTTAGTACCTGTTCCAGCCCTACTCACAAATATGTGGATTAATAACTAAAAAAAATTAAAATGCTGAGATTACCATATAAAACTAAATAAAAAACACTAAACAACAACATGAGGCTTGTATAAAAGTTATGAATTGACAATACTAGAATCTTTACTTGCTGTCTTCGAGCAGCTTTAAGTGCAGTTTATGGGCCTTTTTAAACGAGACAGGCCCACGTAGATCCACTGCGTGGGTATGTGTTTGCGCCGGACGTATGACCGCCATGGTGGGTGCGTGCGTATGTGTTCCCACGGCACACCCATCTCCGCTCATAGTCCACACACAGAGCAACTGGCAAAACCGGCAGTTGCTCCATGAGTGGATGTGGGTGAAGATGGGTGTGCGCCTGTGTAATGCCACCCATGTAACGATGCCCCCACACTGGCACACTGCCCCATCCCCCCCTGCACTGTGGCCCCTTTAAAAAGGGCTGATGTTAATGGTTCACAAGTAGCCCCTTTGTGCATTGTCAGTTTCATTCTCCCACTGCATAGTAGTAAGTCAATTTGGGAGTTTTTTTCACTAACTTCTTCAATCAAAGAATCACAGAATCTCGGAGTTAAATGAAACCATTAATTAATGGCTCATTTTAACCACATGATTGTCTTGATGATGGGTTAAAAACAGTGGAATAGAGATATTAGAAATAAGTTTTAAAAGTAAAGTATCGGGTGCAGGTGAAACTGACATGAGAAGTTTACTGCAGCTGGAATAACCTTTGCCGAGGAGGGTGCTTAATATAGCCATGTTTCATCCATTATATACGTTTTTCCTGGATGGTCTTCCATCCAGCAACGACGCAGACCCAATCTTGCTCAGCTTATGTGATCTGACAATAGGATAGCCCATGGCTGTGTAGCTGCAGAGCAGCTACATTTTTATCTTTTTTTTGCTATACTTATTGAAGTCCTGTTAAACTGAAACACTTCCTTGCTAATGAGGCTGACCTATGCTAGCTCTGCCAGGCAGGGTGAAGCATAACCACTCAAATATTCAGAGAATGCATAAGGCTTAATCCACTTTGGAACACCGCATCTAGAATATCAGGTCAAAGGTGAAAGCTCTGGTAAAAGCTAGTCCCGTTGCTCTTTTACTGGAGCAGCGGATGAGGTGGTGGTGGGGCTGTATGTAGAACTAAGTGGGAGCTAGAAAAAGGCATTAGTCAAAAGAGGAGAGTTGATGGGAGTCTAGGGTACTGTGATGAATTCCTGTCCCATATGATAGAGAAGGTTGGAGGTAAGGTAAATTCAATGGGTGTAAACAGACAGATGGCAACTCTGCTTCTGCCCGCACCAGTCTGTTTCATCCCTGGGTTGACCAGTCCATGTAAAGCCACCCACCAGATGTTCAAAGCAGAGTAGGCTGCAGCTGCTCCAGGGCAGCCCTGACAGTGGCGTTCCAGAACATCCTGGAGCATACTGCACAGAACAGGTCAGCCAACAGCCAAATGTGGAGCCACTGTCCATCTGTTGGGCGGACCCATGGTGCAGCTCCATCCCGGTGCTGCTTGCCCCATTCAGCACCATGGAGTTGTGGGCACCAGTCCAGATTGTTGGGGCCCTGTGCTGCAAAACAAATTATACTGGTCGCATCATCAACTGCTAAGTATGATGTTCTCAGTAAATGATGTTGCTATGTTGTGTGCCTTGGCCAATATGGCTCTGGCCCTAATTAGAAGAACTTGATCATCTTCTTCTGGAAGGTTAGTTACATTTATAGACTATGGAAGCTATTAGAGGGTGCTGCTTGGGTGAATTTTATTGTTATCAGGGGATAAGCTCTGCCCCAATACCCCTCATTGAAGAGCAAGGCTCCAATATACAGTCATTTTGGATTTCTGGTTGAAAAGCTTGTTTAGATCTGGGACTGTTTTGCTTTATACAGATTTGGACCATGTAGTCCTCACTCCCATGTTAACTATTATAGCTATCTTTCTCTTTTTTATATTTTTAGCTGGATTGATTTGTATATTGATTACGCTGCTCTTGATAATGCTGTTATCATTTTATACTTATTATGATTTTAATTGTGTCCTTGCTACTGTTCAATTAATTTTGGGCCATGGTGTAAGCCAGTGCCATCAATAAACTATTATTGTCGGCGCACCCCCCAAATAAGACGAGGACACGCTCGATGGGATTAAACGGCCGCACTCTTTATTAAGAATTAACAAACAGGAAGGGGGGGGATGGGGGCACCCTTATTTCGAATAACCTTATTACTACTAATTAAACCACCCCTTTTGGAGGAGGGCCCCTCTTCTCCCCTCTCGGTCCCCGCATTCTGTGCGTACCTTGTTCCCTGTTCCCCATTAACTCGCGAGGGTAACCTCCTGTTCCTTCTTTACTATTAACTTACACCCTGCCTCGTGCCCTGGGTTTCCCCAGGCCGGGCGGGTTGTTCGTGGCTGCCCCATCTCTGGGGTTAATTCCAGCAAAGGTTGAGAACACCGTTACCCGCTGTTTGGCAGATGCTCCTCCCAGCAGGTGCGGCCGTCCGTCTCTCCCTTTGGGTTGGCCATACAGTGGGCCGCGCTGTGGCGACTATGCCATGGACCTTCCCATCTCTAAAGGAGATGCTGCTACCTATGCTATTCTAACTTCTAACTTTGAAATGTGTAACTTCCAACCTTGGGCTTACCTCTGCCCACGCCCACCCCCAAAGAGTGCGACATTTATAGCCTACCACCTTCAACTAGTTCCTCTCGCCTCACGCCGAATCAGCAATTCACTCCGGGAAAGGCAACAAACCCTTTCTCCCTTTCTGCCAATTTGGGTTCGGGGAAAATTCCTTTCCGGCTCTAACTTGCAACCAGCTGGAAGCTCGGAGTGGTGCCTTTGAAAAAGGGAGGGTGGGTGGGTGCACGTCGTTGCCCCTGCTCTGGCCGCACAGAATGCCGCGCCAGAGCAGGGAGCCCAAAATGGCGCCCGGGATCTAGCTGGTCTCGCGAGAGTCCCGGGCGCTTCCCTAATCCCCCTCTCGCCGCGCCGACCAATGGCCCCTCCCACCTCGAGGCCTAGCGGCCGAACAACCCCGCCCGCGTCCCCGTCTTTCCCCACTCTGGGGAGTGGGGGGGGGCGGCCGCGCCAAACCCCCGCCGCTGCTATCGCGGAGGGGGGATTATTGTTGGGCGAGCACCCATAACTCTATGATGTCCCAGAGAAACCGCCTGTCCATTTGTTGCAGACCTAGATGGAAGTGGATGGACACGGGTGCACCCCTGGAGCAACTCTGGGGGCCTTCAGGCTCCATGTCTGTCTAAAACACACAGAGTGGAAATACTCTGAAGTCCATCTACAATAGAAAAGTTTCTTCTAAGACTAATACAGACCAAACACTGACTTTCGATCCTGCCAGCTGATTTCAACCAACTTTGGTAGACTGGTACAGTGCCCCAATGTCAGCAGGGCCCCCCAAATTAGTATCAGGTGGTGCCCCTGTAGGGGGTATACGGATGCTTTGTAGTAAAAAACAACAACACCACACACATTATTTATATTGAGCAATGATAGTCAAAATATTCAGCTGTCTTTTCATTGAAAAAATAATTTCAATCATTCTCTATCTCTAAGTCACAAGGAAAAATCAATGGACAAATCTTGTCCATTCTCACACCTAAGAACTTTATTGGTCCATTGTGACCCACCAAACCCATCCTGTCTTTCACCCTTCTAGACTATAACTGGCCTTACAAGAATGGCTATTTCACCCTTAACAACAATTAAATATCCACAAGGTCCTCCTAGTACTATCTCCCTTATGAAAATATTCCAACTTAAAATTATTTGATATGATTCTTTCCTATACAGTTTTAAAAACTCAATGATAGAAGCAGGTCATAACTTTTAAAATAGGAACAAGTCAAATAGTGATTCAAGTGCTGGAAGTTCCATCTCTAATGAGCAGCTTCATGGGAGAAAAAATAATGTTACGCAGCTTTTTAATCTCGGAAGTTTCTATACGCATCTGCTCACTCTGATTCCCCCTTTCCTGAAAGTGCCAAACACTGAAAAATTCCTCCCTATTGGTGGATTACTTTTTATTAATCCGTTTGCTGTCTCATACTATAGCCTGCTAATCAAAAACAGGGCCCTCGTAATGCAAAGCTTTGTCAAGAGGCACTTATTAATCAATTACAGATGATATGAAGGAGGATATATTTGAGAATAAACTGATACAAATTCAAGTGGAAGCAAGTCATCTTTTCTTTCAACACACATTCTGCCTGGGAAAGGAACGTAGTATTTAAAATGTTGATGTAGTGAAGCCTGGACTTTGAATACAAGCTCACTGAAATTCAGAGGTTTGGGACATTGCTTTGGGATTTGTTAATGATTATGGGGAAACTTCAAAACTTTTCTTCCCCAAGTCAATACAGACGGTTTCTACTGGATGATAATTAAAAGACAAGACCAGACTTCTCTCCAATAATAAAGCCCATGAGAGAGAAATTAGTCTGAGGGAAATGCCAGAATAACACGGCGCTTTTATTTTTCACACAGATCCTTTTGTCCAAAATTAATCTTTTTTGAAAAATGAAAATTAGAAAAAAGATACATAAATTATAAAATGTTCTGTTTGATCTCAGTTTTATCATTCACATTTAAAAAAATATTACCAACCTTCCCATCCACCCCCAAAATTCAACTATTTACTAATAAAATGTGGATTTGTGTATATGAATTTTAACTATGTCCGAATTGAACGGACAACTTAAACTTTCACAGATAATTTTACAGGAAACAAATTGGCCTATTTCAAACACTATAAATGGAAAGAGCTTCAATTTTTTCAAATTACTGTCCTCTTCAAGCTACCTTTAAGTAAGTGCTCCCATCTCATTTCTGATTGTGTTCCAAGAGGTCACAGCCCCTCCTTGGTCTATCTCAGTCAAGGTCTCTATTAAAAAGGCGTAGGTCTACTACGCAGCTCCATTACCCTCAGTAGTGATTTTTCCTTCTAATGTTGAACAGCTCAATTTTCAAGCCACTCTCCCAGCTCAAGCCCCATTGCAAGACTGAGGCTTTGTGCTAAGGCTGTATTTTGATACTATGTCTTGCAATTCTAATAGTCACTCATGGGCAAATGGTTTCAGAACTGTAGCCTTAGAGTAGGGAGCAGAAAGGGATTTCAAAGCTACACAATTCCTATTGAAAGACAGTGTAAGTGGGCACCTGACATCTGTGTCTTTGAATATTTCTTTCTAGATGCCTTAATGAAAATGTGTTTTGCTATTGTTAACTACTGTAAATGTGCATTTGTCTCAAGTATTAGAATTGCTCTCCTACTCAAATTCAAGTCCCAGCAGGAACAGCATGGGTGAAAACAAACAAGATGGGAGTGAACTGGATCCCCTGGCCACCCTGGAGGGGGCTGGTGGGGAGAGCAGTTCAAACAAGCAGCCCCACCCCTTGGGGAATCTGGGTGGGGGGATGCCATCACAAGTCCCCTCCAATTCACAGTTTGGTAGAGATGCCATCCACATGGGGCAGGACTCCTACAACCCTGATGTGAAGCAGGATCAGGCCCCCAGAAGGAGCTGCCACCAAACAGCTGACGGGGGGAGTGGAAGGGCACGCTCAGCTGTCTTCTCCCGTCTCCCCCCACCCCACGGATCAGCCTGTGTAGTGGGCCAGGTGAGCACACTCCTTCAGGCACCCTGGTCAGGTGTTTGGTGGGCCAGGTGAGCATGTGCTTGTCAGGCCCTTCCTCCCAGGTTTTTGGGTGTGGGGGAAGGTGGGGTCAAGGGGCACCTATACCTGGGGGAACACCAGGGGGCTCCAGCAGCAGCACTCCTGATGTCGTCCCAACAGTCTGAACCACAGCAGCGCAGGAGTCAGCACAGGGAGGCCGTTCCCCACCGGCGGCATCACAAGTGGCGGGAGGACCAAGTGGGTGGACAGAGAGCCCGCTGCCCCACCCAGGCACGTCCTGTGCCGTACATGAGGACACGCCCCCTGCTTCCCAACCGTGGCACTCAGAGCTCCTGCGCCAGCATGTAGTGCAACTCACAAGGGATAAAAGGAGGCTGTGAGATCCCTCCCTTGCCAGTGATCAGTGCTCTTGGCCTGTGAGACTGGCCCCCAACCTTAGCTATCGTGACTGTGTGTGGACCCTTGAACTTGGTGCGAGAGAGAGAGAAATCCTGACTAGTAAGTATTGTGTCTGATTGTGTTATCCTTCAAACCTCGTTCCTTCACCTTGGTTACCTGGAGTTGTCCCCTTGTGTGTGTTCCCTATTCTCCTTCCCTGCCCCTGGTTCCTCCATCACTAACCCCTCCCCCCACCTCCTAGTGCCCGAACCCTGACCCTGGCCCCAATGTGAAAGTGTGGGGTGTTCCTGTGTATAGGGTATTTCTGTTGTGGGAGAGGCATTGCACTTCGCCTCCCCGTGATGATCTAGAAGGGGAGGTTTCCTTCCAAACGCCATTAACGATCCTGAGGGAATTATTTACAAGCAAGTGCCATTGCCACAGGGGTCTAGACCCATCTCTATATGGAAAACCTTCCCTTCCCACACAGTATCACCGGCTCTAAACCTAACCATGAGACCCCATGGAGCAAATGTTGGGTGAAGTCAAGGACTTAGTCAGGGTTGTACAATCCTTAGCTCTGGAGGTCAAGGACTTAAAGAAACAGCAGGGTTGAAGAGAGGCTCCTCCCCCCGTTCCTCCCCCGGTAATTCCCATGGCAGCAGAGGCTGCAGCCTCACGAAAACCAAAAGGGACCCACCATAAGAAAGTTCACAGGGGAGCGCTGTCAATTCCAGAGTTTTCTTGCTCTTTGTGAATTGACTTTCAAGGTACAATCTAAAACCTATAGGATGGATGATGCAAAGGTAGCTTTTATTATTGGGCTCTTAGATGGAGTAGCCCTGTCGTGGGCAACACCCCTGTTAACAAGTAACAGCCCCTTAACTAAGTAATTATGAGGGGTTCGTGCATGAATTCAAATTTCTGTTTGATTATCCTCATCGTATCAAAGATGCAGAGAACGTGATTATGGGATTGAGGCAAGGAAAAGGGCCCCTACTAGAGTATATTTACTCAGGGGTGGGAGCGGACCCTCAGAGGGTGGGACCAGGGTGGGGGGACCCTGGGGGGATGGGAGCAGAAAGGGGCAGGGTGGAGGGACCCTCGGGTGGGGGGAACCTCGGGGTGGGTGGGAGCANGGGAGCGGACCCTCAGAGGGTGGGACCAGGGTGGCAGGACCCTGGGGGGATGGGAGCAGAAAGGGGCAGGGTGGGGGGACCGGGGGGTGGGAGCAGGGTGGGGGGACCCTTGGGGGTGGGAGCGGACCCTCAGAGGGTGGAAGCAGGGTGGGGAGAGGGATCACTTACCTGGAAGTTGCTCTGGCGGTCCTTGGCAGCCCGAGCTGCAGGCAGAGGTGGGGTGGGGTGGGGGGTTACTTACTTTAAATTGCCTGCATGTCCTGCTCCTCTGGACCCACAATTATACAATTCATGCAACAATAATGAAAACAAATTCAGATATTTGCTTCTGGGAATGAATATGCCCATTATCCCCATGACTATTTTTGTTCTAGTCCTCATATGAATTTTCCTGTGTGTAGTCTTCTCTGAGCCAGCTTGAGTGAATGCTAACTGCACATTATGCTTCAAAGCCTCTCTGCATTAGTACTGCATTAATTATTATTTTCTGTCTCTCTCTTTCTTGCTATAGCACCAACAATGTACCTGGCATTGTACATTCAATAGTTATAGACCGGTTCCTACCCCAAGGGGCTTATAGTTTACAGGGGAAAGGTGAACTTAGAGAAAGACAGAATACATTCAAGAAGCTGAGAAGTTGCTGGTGCTTAATTTAGTTAAGCAAGCACATCATTTCATCAGTACAGTGTATTGCTGGAAAGGGTGTGATGATCATCATCATCACTAAAGAGATTATGGCTGCTTTCACATGAGACCTTTTTTCATGCAAATTTAATAGTACCACAAGTTTCATGTTTGTGTGAATGCACTTTTCTGAACCCTTCACGTGAGCTCAGATAAATGTAATCACAGATGTCAGGTGGGGAAATCCTACTTTACAGTGATGGGAGTTAATTTACCACAAAATTTGGAATATGGTGTTTGCAACGGGTATTATAATTACCTGAAATCTGTAACATAGGAATACTTACATAATGATACTTCCAGATTTGGAGATCACTTAAACCTTGGCACAAGAAAATTCGGGAACAACTTGAAATGTGAGAAAGGTATGCAGTGATTTTTTTCCGGAACTGGTGACAATGCAAGTTCACAGGAAGAATGGGTACTGACTGTCTGCACCCGCAATCAATGACATCACAGACATTCACGGAATACCATATGTGGCAGGGCAGAGCCACACCAGGCTATTCGTTCTTTAAGGGAAGTAGTGCTTATCAGTGGGTTGAGCTAACAGAGCTGCAGGTGCTGCGAGAGTACCTAATTAATAAGCAGCTGAATTTGGGTGTGGCTGTAGCCAGTCCAGGGTTTGCGAAGCCCGAGGCTAGTTCAGAGTTGAGAGAGAGTCCAAGGGAGGAGGACTTGTGGGGGAACCTCCCTGGAGAGAAGGTAAAAGTCAGAGGGGTTACTGGCTGCATGGACTTTGGGGCTAGCCAGAGCTGGGAGGCCTAACCCAGTGTTCCCTAGGCTCTTGAGTTGACAGGTTCAGGCTTGAGGCCTAGGTCTAATATAGTTACTCGTATTAACATTTATAGAGTGATGCATTAATGTTAGTTGCTTGATAATAGAGTGATTTGCTTTGAAGTAGAAGTTTTATATTTAAAGTTTATATATTTAGATTTTTGGTTTATACAAAAGGATTTTAGTTTGAAGAAGATTTTAGTTTTCAGAGAAGAAGTTTGCAGATTTCTGCAATAAAGTAAGCGGTTAGAAGCAGAAGTTAAAAGGAGTTGAGAAGGGGCCCTCCGCCACAAATTGAGGGTGGGGGGAGGTTGTCACACCCTTTGGAGGAGAGAGACAAGGAGGTAGGGGGCCGCTGGGAGCGGGGAGGTAAAAAAACCCAGTATGTTTGGCCCGGGGAACCTCGGATTGATTGCCCGGGCATCATGCGCCTTCAACAGGGGGTGAGGATCTGCCGCCCACGCAGTCTGAGTGTACGGGCGCTTCATTCCAGCCCGATTCCCAAGCAGTTAGCACCCACTCACCCTTCCCTCTAATACTGCAGGGAAACTGGTTGCCGTTAAGGGATCAAGAAGGAATTTTGGAAGGTATTTCAACAATTATGAGATGCTTTTGTGTTTTGCCTTCTTCACAGTTTTAGAGTCAGGTCAAATTATTTAAGGTGTTGTAATCATAATCTGATTTGGCTAATTAAGGTCTTTAAGAGATTGGTGACTAATGTTAATATAATTGAAAGTGAATTTGACTTTACATATTCAGACAGTTGGGGTATAAGTTGAAAAAACTATACCATTTGGCAGCTAATTTGGTTTAATTGAATTGACTTACTGTTATTCGTATGTCGCACTCTGGCGGGGGTCCAGTATGGTTAATAGGTGTTTTTGATAGGTAGTTTAGGATAGATTAAAGAGTAATCTCCATAAGAGATGGAAAGGCGATAAGCAGGGCATGGCTAACAACAGGATCATCACCCTGGGAGGCGTGTACAACGGGGGGAAGGGTAAGCATGGCCCTCAAACCTAAGGACACCTTCCTCCTTACTCGTGCCCATCAGGGCGTTTCCCTTTCGGCCTTGGCCAGGGTGCTGTTCGAAGGGGAATGTTTGATAAGTTTTGATTTGGGGCTGGCACTGGAGGGCATATCGAAGCCAGACGCATGTCACCATTTAAATAGGTTCTTAAGACAAAAATACTGGACCCGTGCTTGCTTAGCAGCAATCCCCACCAACTTTTCTTATTCTGTTTGATTAAAGAATGCGGCCATTTTAACCCATATTATGTCTCCGTGTCTCATTTCCGGGGGTGCGCCGGCAACAACAAAAATTAGAGAACCTGGTACCATTTGGCAGGATAAGGTAAGAGAAGTTAGGGAGAGGTGACTTGGACCATCACCTCAAAAGAACTTGTTTGTTCCAAACAAGAGTAACCGCAAGATTGTAGCAATGTTGGTTAGTTCCATTGACATACGTGCATGCATCAATTGAATTTAGTCTTATTATTGGTTGAAATTACTTCAATTTTATTGGACCAAGTAATATCCTGGGTGGATAGGGGAGGTTGAAGTTTTTAAAAACCCAGGTAAAGAGGGAAGACCATCTTCAGCTTAATTTTTCCATCTTTTAATTTCTCCTTTCTACTTCCTGGTTATCCTTTGACCTCTTTTGTTTTACATTTCTTGGTCCAGAACTTATCAACTTTTATATCCATCCAGGAGCTTGTCTCATTGAATGGAGGGTAACTATAACATAGCTTATTAAGTAATGAATAGAAGGCCAAGTGTAGTTTTTAAACCAGTACCAGATAACATTCATGAATACTGGCAGCAATTGTATGAGAGATCATTGCTTTTAAAAATATATGTTTGATTGCTTGTATATCTATAATTGGAGTATTCATTTATGCAACTGTTGACTCCTCTTTGGGACTATATTTGATAATCACTTAAAACAAAACATCTGAATATTCCTCAATATTGCCCAATGTCTCTGTATTAAATTAGTTGTTGTCCAACAGGAGAACCCATTAATAAGTCATTTATAATTTCCAAATATTCCAAATCAAAAAAGGCCTCCAAGATTTTTAAAGTGACTTAAAGCAGATTTCCTAAGAGGCTATTGTATTTTGGGCCATGATCCTGACTGAGAAAACAGTGACCCTGTTACACCATACGTCATGGCAGATAAGGTAACATACTAAAAAGGCCTAAGAAAGGATATTATTGCAATAAAATATTGTTACTACTGACAGCAAATGTGAATTCACCTTGCTTTAATCTTAATAATTCTCCTTGCTTTAATCCTGCCTGTCCCTCAAGCCCGTAGCCTAGGCTTCATCTTTGACTCACCCCTTTCTTTTAAACCCTACATTGACTCTGTTGCTAAATCCTGTCGCTTCTCCCTCCATAACATTGCTAAGATTCGCCCTTTTCTCTCTGTCTCGTCTGCCAAAACTCTTGTTCATGCT
>QEPC01000820.1:1038581-1068592 GCA_003113815.1 Sphenodon punctatus | reverse complement strand
CCCCCCCCCACCCACTCTGCGAAGTCTGGATTTTAAAAAAAAAAAATTTACCCGAAGTCCCAGCTAGTGTGGGCTCCTGGCCACTGCCGTGCTGGCCGCGGTGACCCAGAGCCCACACCAGCAGTTACTAGGGCAATCCCTGGGGTGGGGGTGGTTTAACACCCCCCCCAACCAAGGGATCGCCCTACCCCCCCCCACCCAGGGATCGCCTACCTTACTTGTGCTCCAGGCAGTGGCCGCTGCAGCACGGGGAACTTCCGGCTTCAGCGCTGGCTGGCTTCAGCACTTCACTAGGCCTTCTGGGGAACTTCCGGGGAACTTCCGGGTGTGTGTGCGCGCGCATGCACGCACACAGTTAAAAGAAAAGAGGGGGGGCTAATCTCACCCACAACCCCAGCCCCGGGAGCCCAAAGACCTCTGGATAGAGATAAGAGGTAATATCGGCTAACGGGGTTCCCAGGACTGTCACAAAATGTTCAGAAAACAACCATATTTAAACAGCAGGACAAACTATAACCACATTCAATTTAATCAAATCAGAATCAAGGACACAAGATGAAAAGACAAGTCATCATGTCAAATTTAAGAAGTCAGGAAACCACAGCAAGTCAAGGACCAGAGCGTATATTTAGCTTAAGAAGCAAATGCAAGAAGTTTAATTTTTAAAGCAAATGCTTGTAATAAAAAGCTAGAGACATCCCTAGTTCTATCAGGAATACTGTCATCTAACAAAATGTGGTGTAGCTGACACGGAGTTCTTCCTGGAAAGGCCCTTAGAATATGGGCCAAATATTTCTCACTTAAAGGGGCATTACAAAACAGCAAAATATGCAAAATATGGGTAATAGATTCTGGGTGATTTCAGAAGTGACGCGTTCTAATTCACAACAGTGAATCCCACCCCGGTGTGAATGGATTCACAGCGGGCTGTGGTGACACGTGCAGCCACAACAGAAGAGACACGATCGTGACTACCGCCCGGGGGCAATCAGAGAGAACATGGGCCAGGGAAACACAACAGACATGCAGTGGAGACGTGGACCACGGTTCGAGCCCCAGAATGCACCACAGCTGGGGTCAATTCCTTCCACCGTGGCTGCGGGTTTCCGTTCAGAAGTTACTTTTCATTCACCCCTGCCGTGGTGACCATTCACCACGCTTCTTGACCTCCTCCTGCCCCAACCTCACGAAGCGTGGTTAGCTTCACCTCAGGCCGCATTTGACTGTGCTGAACATCTGGATGCGAGCAAACAGACATGCACGGCACTTTCACCACCCCCCGCGTTTGACTGAGGTTGACTGTGGTGGACATTCACCACGTCACTTCTGAAATCACCCTCTGTCTCCAAATGATCAAAGGGGCACAAACTGTCTTCGTAAGGAGTATTATTATATCTCCCCTCTAAAACTTTAGAGGGGAAGGAATTTTTATGAGCCCCGAAGAATAAATGCACCCGAAGCGGGGAGTAACAGAGGGAAAAATATGAGGCTAACTTTGCAGCCTCAGGCAACGGTAAGCAAAATCCAGAAACTGAAGGGGAGACAGAGACTGTAGCTAAGTCATCCTGGTGGCTTACATCAGCCAGTCATCTATTTAGTTCCATCTTGGCATCAGAAAAACCCTTATCATAAAAATATGAGCGGGAAAATCCTAACAGTCAAATCGGTTGATCTAAAAATTGGCACCATGAGTTTTTATATACATCCTTACTCAGTTCCTGTAAAAGGTACTTGGAGGATGGCAAATTTATGCAAAGCCAGAGATGCAGTGTATTTATCAAAGCCATTATGTTTAAAGGAAACGGGCCCAATTCAAGACGAAGCATAGCAGAAAGAACACAACGCTGAGCAGTAAGAAGTGTTCTCATGAATCTAGATTGGAAGGAATTCAGATTGTAAGGTTTCTGAACAGCCCAGAGATCTGCTCCATATAACAGCTGCGAGCAGGCTTTAGAATTAAAAACTAAGGGTGAAAACAGACATGACGCTAACCACCCTTGGTGGTCATTTATGCATGTTTCAGGGATGCATAGGGCACCAATACAGCCCTGCAACATGCATAAATAACCACCAAGGGTGTTTAAAGGGTGGTTAGTGTCATGTCTGTTTTCACCCTATGAGGGCTGAATTGATGGAATTACTTTTCCGGGATTTAAAAAACGTGAAATAGCTATCGAAGCTCCCCTTGCGCGATATTAAGCAGTTTTAAACTGTAGATCCCATTTCCCTGTAGTTTGAAATACTAAACCCAAATATTTATAAGAAGTGACTTGTTCAATTACATGTGCATCCAAAAGTCACCCATAGCATTGCTTAGACCTACCAAATACTAAAGCTTTTTGTTTTTTATAATTAAACTGGAGTTTGTTTTTAGAGCAATAATTTGTCAAGGCTAACAGCATCCTCTTCATACCTACTTGAGTTTGAGAAAGCAGGACTGCATCGTCAGCATAAAGCAGACATGCAACAGAACGATTTGCCAATCTAGGTGGGGAAAAAATTGGTTGAGTTAAATTGGGGACCGGATCGTATAGAAAATAACTGAACAAAGCGGGAGCCAATACACAACCTTGGCGTACCCCAGAAGATATGGGGATATTAGCAAATAGATTACCATACTGGTGAATTTTGACAGAGATTGTGGAATTAGCATGCAAAGCTTTTAATAAGAATAGTAATCTTCTATCGATGGTGGACCTATTCGGCTTTTCCCAAAGCAAGTCCCTGCTGACTAAATCAAAGGCTGCCTTTAGATCTACAAATACGGCAAATAGCCTCTGGTTTTTGGAGACATATTTTTCAGCAAGGTGGGAAAGGATCAAGCAATGGTCCAAAGTACTTTGATTGGATTGAAAACCAGCTTGTTCCACATGTATAATATTATTTCTCAGAGGATAGCCATGTAGACAGTTTCTCAAGAAGAGACTTCTCATATAGTTTAACGATGACACTTAGCAAGCTAACAGGACGATAGTTCCCAGAAATAGCATTTGATTCTTTGTTGTGTACTGGAATTATTACTGCATTTCTCCAACTATCAGGTATAGAGCCAGTTTGATTCATCCATGAGAAAAGAGAAGCAAAATAAGGGGCCCACCAATCTTTATGAAACTTCAAAAGTTCCGCCGGAACCAAATCTATTCCAGGAGCTTTTTTATCCTTTAGACCATGGATTAACTCAATAGCTTCAATGACTGAGACCTCAGGCCAGCTAGGAAAGTCACCAATTGATTCCTGAGAATCTACACAGTTGGCTTTATAGGGAAAGAGAACCAAAAAATAGTTCTTCCATTCCTCCTTAGGAATATTAACCATAGTAATTGTACTACTTTTATGGAGGGAGCTGTTGATGATCTGCCAAAACTTGGCAGAGTTCTTTGTCTGAGCAGAATTCAAAAGGGATGTCCACTGGGAGGACTCAAAAGCTTTTTTCTTAACTTAAGCAACTGTCGATATTGCTTTTTAAGTACAAATAAGCTAATAGGAATTTGCTCAAGATGGTTATACCTATAATTCCAATATACACTAGAGAGTTTGAGTTTCAATTCATGACAATCTTTATCATACCAGGGACTGTTTTTCCTACCTACCATAGACCACAAATTTGGAGAAATAGAGATGAGGTTTAAGGTGGTCTAATAAATCTACATAAGATTCAATGACCATATTAATAGAGGTGGCATTAATGCATTATTCCCTGATTTTGGCACCTTCGAAGGAAGACAATACCAAGGAGATTTTGTTAGCAATAAAATTGTTGCAAGGGGCTCTATGCCAATAGCCCTCAATGCTTAAATTGTTTGAAACATTTGATTCGAAGGAGCCAGGATTAGTAGGATTAATGGAACATTTAAGGACTTAAGTAGTAATTAAAGGCAGATAGTCACTAGCTTGCTGTTGGCCAATATAAAAAAAAACAACCATTGGTAACAGAGAAGGAGATACTGCAGTAGAATCAATAATACTACTGCCCACACGAGAAATGAATGTAAATTCCCCTGAGAAGTCACCAGGAACAGATCCATTTAACAAACATAAATTAAGTCTAGTCAACAGACTAACAAGTTTAATACCCAAGGGTTGGTTTGTTTATTTTATTGTCGGCATGGGCTTTCACAATGGCCCAAGAAGAATTATATACACAATATATACAAAACGGAAAATATCAAACATATTGCTCTGAACTAGGGAAAAGAACAGAAAGGAAAGAAGAACTTTTCATCATGGTCATATGGAACGCCAGCATGTCTGCCTTCGACTATAGCAGTCTGGACAAGCTGGAACCTCAGCAGAGCGTAAGCTCTGCGGAGCATCCTATTAGGTAATTGATCAAGATAGGGTTTGAACATGACTACTCTTTTAATCAAACCTAACTGCGGTGCCACTTTCCAGCCCCCAACCGTTGCAATGTCGTCTTGTCTAGAAATATCTAGCATTCTAGTCTGAATTTCAGTTCTAATCACACTGACAGGTTTTCCATGAAAATATGACAAGGAGAACCCCCAAAGCCTCAAAAGATAGGCTAGATAGTTAATCCAGTCAAAAGCCTCAAAAGATAGGCTAGATAGTTAATCCAGTCATATGGGCGAGCCCCAGTGTGACTGAGCTCCTCCATCAAACATTGTACCTGGATAGACGCTTCAGAATGGGTGAGTAGTCTTAGTCAAAATCTGCAAAAGGCCAATTTGCCACAGAAATCTATAGATGGCACACCAGTTTCCGCACGTACTACTGCCCCAGGAACTCCTTTGCCTACCATGAAAAGTCGAAGAAAATGTGATTGCACCCTCTCTAGGGCCTCAATCCTGGGAAAAGGTATACTTTCCAGGCCACAAATCGCTGCCTATTGGAACTTCAACTGTAAGGCATTCAAAAACGAGGACATAGGCATGCCCCCAGATAATTTTGCCGCCCTCAGTATGCATCGTGTGGACCTAGCAGCCTGCAACAACCTACTTTTAATATGGGCGTTACAGGTGCCTTTACAGGAATATGTAACCCCCAAGTAAGTAAAGGTTTTTACCACAGCCAGGAAGTTAGCTAGAATAGACCAATGGGTTCTCAGGTATCTTTCCCCCAAACTCATAATTTTGGACTTCCCATAGGTCACCCTTAGCCCATTTGACTTACAGTATGTTAGAAGCCTTTTGAGCAAGCCCTTCATCCCTTCTCCATTTGAGATAACAGTATAACGTCATCTGCATATTGAACAACAGAGAGCGGGCGGCTCCTAATAATAGGTGGATTAAATTGGTCACAGTTAAGCCACTTAACCAGATCCACCACATAAAGATTAAATAAGAGATAGAAATCCTTGGCGGACACCCCTCGAGATAGAAATAGGGGCGCTATGACCCGCCAGCCCAGTTACTTTAATTCTAGCTGAGTTATGCTCATGTAATTGCATCAGCAATTCCAGCAGGGTACTATCAATTCCCATTAGTTTCAGTTTTCTCCAAAGGTTAGCGTGTGGTATCAAATCAAATGCCTTCGAAAAATTTATAAAGGCCAAAAAGAGCTTACCTCCCCTTATTTTAGTATATTTAAAAATAAGGTGGTGTAAAATAAAGCAGCAATCAAGAGTGGAGTGTTTGGTCTTGAACCCAAATTGTTCCACAGGGATCAACTTTTGCTCGTTTGCCCAACTCTGAAGGCGCTGGAGGAGTAACTTAGCATACAATTTGGCAACTACTGGTAATAGGCTAATGGGTCTATAACAACTGGGGTCCAACCTATCTCCTTTCTTAAAGATTGGAATGATCCAACACTGGCCCCACGCTACGGGGACCTTGCCGGTATTGTTAACTAGATTGAATAATCAGCAAAGAATTAAGGCCCACCACCCTGCATTGGCCTGAAAAAGTTCCACTGTTACCAAAATCGGGCCCTGGTGCTTTATTCTGTTTCAGTAGGTAAATCTGCTCCTCTATTTCCTCTGCTGAGAATACAAGGACCAGAGGAGCTGATGTGTTTTGTCGGCGAGGTTCTAAATTTTGGTCATGCTCTTGCTTAGGGAAGACAAAAAAAACTTCCTACATAGGATACGAAATAGGGGATTGAGCTATAACACAAAATGGATTAATTATAGAGTTCAAAATGCCCCAGAAGTGGCCTAAATCTTTTACTTTTAAGGCCACTGACATCCTTGCCCAGATATCGTTATAATGGGCCTCCCTTTTCTTTTTCAACATTTGCTTGTATTGGTTCCTGGCCTGGCAGTAAGCATCACAAGATAGTTGGGACTGTTCCTTCAGCCAGATTTTTTTCACTCTAAAAAACTGTTTCTCTTCTCAGTTCTGCAATCATAGTCAAACCAGGAATGCTTTCTCTGGGGCAGTTGCTGAACATGAAATAGGAGAAGAGAATTTCTAAAGGAGCCTATAATATCCATAAAGGCTGAAGTTATAACATCCACAGATCCCTCACCTAGCAACACCGCCCTCATCTCAAGAACCCTCCCAGTAAAGCACAGCACAGCCACCCTAGGGATACTCTGAGCCAGCGACCATTTCATGGGGCGTATATTACACCCAGCTTCGAGAGCATGGTATGGTCTACCCACCTAGAAGCCTAAAATACGAAGACGAACTGTCAAGACTGCATGGTCACTTTCAGTTCTTATTTCCTGGGGGAAATCCTCAAATCCAAGGCAAGAAGGACCCACATGGCTGTGCTGGAGATGAGGGGTGTGAGTAGGGGAGACCGGGACAGCTTTGGAACCCCACCCCACCCCCACCCCCCTGGACTAACACCCCGAAGTGCTGAGGGACACTTAAGTGAAAGGCTTGCAGCTGGGCTGAGGAGAGCACAGTTACCACCTGGGGCTTGTTTCCCCATTGCTCTCACTCCCGCTGCTGGGGCTTGCATCCCTGCTGCTTTGGCTCCCGCTGCAGTGCCCAAGGCAAGAAGGACCCACATGGCTGTGCTGGAGATGAGGGGCGTGAGTAGGGGAGACCGGGACAGCTTTGGAACCCCACCCCCCTGGACTAACACCCCGAAGTGCTGAGGGACACTTAAGTGAAAGGCTTGCAGCTGGGCTGAGGAGAGCACAGTTACCACCTGGGGCTTGTTTCCCCATTGCTCTCACTCCCGCTGCTGGGGCTTGCATCCCTGCTGCTTTAGCTCCCGCTGCAGTGCCCAAGGCAAGAAGGACCCACATGGCTGTGCTGGAGATGAGGGGCGTGAGTAGGGGAGACCGGGACAGCTTTGGAACCCCACCCCACCCCCCTGGACTAACACCCCGAAGTGCTGAGGGGCACTTAAGTGAAGGACTTGCAGCTGCGCAGCAGAACACAAGCTGGCGGCTGCGAGCTGAAGGGTCGTGGTCAAAGGGCACGGCCCTTTGGGGCCCTTCAGGGCCTGGAGGGGGGAAGTTATGTCAGGGTGGGAGGTTAGAGCAAATAGGAGGGGAGGAGGAGAATTGGGGAATGAGGGATAAAAAGGAACAGAGGGGAAATGGAAACTATGAGGGGCAGGAGGGGAGTTCTGAGCAGGGTGAGAAAGGGAAGCCATGGGTAGATGGGGTGTCATGGGTGGGGTTAGTAAAGGAGTGGGGAGAGTGGGAGGAATGTGACGAGTTTAATATAACTGCTGATGTTGGTTTGGTGGGGCCACCTCCCCCCGGTGAGAGAGGGGTGGAGGTGGCCAGGTTCTCCCTGGTGGCAGCAGGAGAGGAGTTGGAGGTGGTTGGGACTTACCCCGTGTGTATTGGGGAAGTTATAGAGTGGGATGTCAGTTGAATGTTGGGGAATGTGCTGATTATTATTATGTGTTTTGAAATTGTAATTACAGTAAATTGTATATTATGTTAGAGATGTTGAAATGTTGTTCTGGGCTCCCTGTGTGGAAACTCCAGAACTATTATTGTATTGCTGTAAGCCGCCTCGAGTCCTATGGGAGAGAGTGCGGGGTATCAAATATATATGGATATGGATATGGAAATCTCTCCCATGAGACCTAGTCGGTGATGATGTAATCCACCGTGCTGTTGCCCTGAGGGCAATGAAAGTAAATTCCCCATATGAATCTTTAGGACCTCTACCATTCAATACCACTAAATCCCAATTATGGATTAAAGTGGAAAGACACCGATCTGAGGAATTAATCTCCTTATCCCTTGAGTGTCGTGCGTGCATGCGCATGCACGCGCACGTCCACCAGGTGAATCAAAGGGAGAACTCTCACCAGGGTCACCTATACGGGCGTTCCAATCCCCTGCCAAAATAACACATGCCTGAGGATATTGTTCATCCAGTATCTCAAGTTCAGTCTCGAGAGCAGACCATATATCCTTCTTATACTACTGAGAAAAAGGAGGGGGGATGTAGATGTTAATCAAAATAACATACTCCTGATTAGGAAGTGAAAAAACTCCCACCTGAAACTCCATTCTATCAGCTGGTAAAGGCTGGAAATAACACGTCCATCTTTCAGAAACAAGTATTGCTAAACCCCCAGAGACACGGCCCCTATTGCCCAATTTACACACACACACACACGTACCACAGAGCTGAATTTGTCCAATGAGACTGTTTCCCTACCTCTTAACCAAGTTTCTTGCAGGCAAATAACGTCGAACTTTTCAATCAGCTCCACCCAGTCTAAGTCTGCCAGCTTAGAAGCAAGGTTGGCGATATTCCAGGAAGCTAGAGTCAACTCTCCATACCCCACAACCTCCCCCATACCTTCTCTAGGCCAATAGGCCTGTCGTGGAATTCTGGGGGGGGGGGGAGCAGATCAACTGCCCGCCACAAGAAAAGGTAGGGGCGGCCTCATATCAAGCAGAGACTAAACCTCCCTCTTCTTGAATATCCCCTGACTGGGAGGTAGCTCCATTAATCTCTGCCTGAATAAGTAGGGTATCCTGCCCACACCTCTCAGTAAGGGGGATCACCTTAAGATGGTCATCTCGCACAGTAAGATCTTTATGAGGGCTGCCCAACTCATCAGGTTCTAAATAATGAACAGCGATGAGAGCCTCCACATTATGCTCTGGCTTATAAGGGACTAATGCACCCACCACTGGGGCTTTATAGTCTCTCTCCTGCTTGTAAAGCTTCCCCTAAGGAGAACCATTTTCTGAACAACAATATCCTGGTCTATGGGGGATAACTTCTGAAACCCCTTGGCTATATCCCCAATATCCACTTCACCTTGGCTACCCAAAAGAAAAGAGCCAATATCCTTCCCAACCCTCCAAAATTCCCTGTCCTGAACCAAGCCCCCAGGGCTTCCCATTCCCTTATCTCCTCTCTCTAGTACATCACCATCCCCCGGGGTTGGCAAGGGGGCTACAGCATCAATAAATTCCATACAAGCCTCAGGATTTTGCTCCCGACTGCTGGGCAAACTACCACTGCCTACTGGATCAAGATTAACCAGCAACAACTCACTATTAGGTCCCAGCCCAACCTGGGTTGGGCTTTGTTCCAGCAATAACTCAGGGCAAACTGAAGTCCCTAGATTGCCAGATGACAACCTCAGGGGTGATGACTTTACCATACCAGAATCAGATACTGTGGTAGGTACAGATCGCCCCACTCTTAAGAATCGAATATCAGGGGGGCATATTTCCAAAACCTGAGGAGGAGGGGGCCCCATTGGATAGGGGGGATTCTCTTCCAAGAAAACCACTCTATCAATTAAGATCCCCCTAGTCAACAAATGCTTCCGTGCCAGGAAAATAGAGTTAATTAGATGACTAGAGGAGAAGTAAACTTTTAATCACAGGCCCCTCTTAAAGTGTGGTATTGACACCATCCTATCAATAGAGCACGGATCCACCTTTAATTGCAAAAGGTGGGTCAGATTAAGCGCAATCTCATGAGCGGTGTCCCACGGTGAAATGCTACCGTACAAGTCCGGGCCTATTTTAAAAAGAATAGCATCATAATTTATCCTCCATACCCGCAAAGGTTGTTGCTGGGGATGCGACATATTGTTCACCCTCCTCTTCTTGCTGTTTACAAAAAGTGTGTTGGGGGGGGTAACATTATCCTTTATTTGAGCTTGGACTCCAACGTCATCTCCCTGGAGACCCAATTTCCCTAAAATCTTTTCTAATTGAGCTTTCTCCTTAACTAATGAATTGTTCATCCCTGTAGTGGCAAACAATGAGGCCACAGTGCTAGCAATCAATCTAGTTTGTTTTATCAAAAACGCTTGGAGGTCAGAATCCTGTATGGGAACTTCAGAATTGCAGAACAAATGGGGACTACCCGCCTCCCCACTGGAATAACACCCCTGTTGGTGGTCCACCCCCTCCCCGCATCAGCTAAGCAAGCAAACCTATTATAGCTGTTCTCCAAAAGCTTGCCTAATTTCTGAGGTGGTCCTCTCCTCCTAGATTTGGGCGGGGAGAGACCTTCTTCCGGGAGGCCAATAGGGATTGTCTACCCCTCTTCCTTTCCATACTGTCACCCCTTTCCATACTGTCACACTTTCCATACTGTCAGCAGCTAAACAAGGGGGAACAGTAATACAATGCTGCAGTGCCAGACAGAGATCTGGCCTTCCCGGCCGAGCGCCTAAGGCCGTGCACACAAGGGTGTGCCCGTGCAGCCCTTAGGTGCGCTGCAGCTGGATACAAGCTTAATAAGGCAAGCGGGTCAGTCAAGGCTCCAATCAGCACAGCAAGCTTTTCTGGAGGGAATTCACAGTTGCAGGGAAAAACCCCAGTTCCCAAAACAGCCCCACAGTCCCTGAGGCCCACAGCGTACTGTAACAAGACAGGCAAGACACCAACACCCAAGCGTCCTCTTCTCTTGCCCTGCCAACAAACTTGTCAGGTCGCAGCCGCTCTGAGTACTTCACTCAGCCGGCTCTCTTCCCCTCCTCCAATACCCAAGGGGTTAAGTCCAACATCCTTTGCTTTCCTAATGACTGACTGATTCAAATTCCCTTCTCATTTATCATGAGCATAGTGTATAAAAGCCTCATTATTGTGTCCCACGTGAGCATTAAAGTTGCCAGCTAAAAAAAGTGGGCATCAGGGTAGTTCATGAGCCCTTCCAAAAAAATTTCATACTGGGTCCAAATAGTTTCCCTATAACCTCTAGAAGCAACTGGGGGGATGTAAATTGTAACAATCATACTACACCAAGTCTGATTAGACAATAATATACCCAAAGCAGCTGGAGCAGAGAAAAACGTTGGTCACCTGTAGATTCAATAGAGTAGAAATCAAACATGCTACACCCCCACCCCACCCCCCCACTAAGACGACCTTTAAATCCAAAGGAAATGGCAGGGAGAAAGTAAGAAGAGTAGCCCTCAAGTAGTATATCATCGCTGCACCAGGTCTCTTGGAATAAGAGGATATCAAAATTTTGAATATAGGATAAAAAGGACTGGTCCAATAGCTTAGATTTCCATCCTACTAAATTCCAAGAACAAAATGAAATATACTCTGGTCCTCGACATACTACTCAGTTTGTTCTAGAAGACAAGTCCTTGCAATCACCTCTATTAGGGCAGATGACAATATTCTGAACCCTTGGTGAACTTACAAGATCTGGCTGACTCGCCTTTACCTCTAGGGTAAAATTAGAACCTCCATAAGACTCTAAAGTGGAGGAAACTATACCTTGAGTAGAGGTAATAGGGTGCTTTGTTTTAGTGGGAGGAATCTGAGATGGTTGAAAAACAGGGCAGGCTAAGGCTGATACTTCCAAATCGAAGGGCAAATTCACACGTGCAGCAATTATCTGGATTTAAAAAAATTCTGTTCTCAATAGTTCGCTGTTAACAAGTCCTGTTGCATTCACATGCATGCCATACTGGTTTTAACTACAGCAAAATAACGCATTCAGACCTTCTTGTAGTGTGTGTTTACCCGGTCGCTCAGTGCAGTTCAATTACAGGAAGTGGCTTGTGGGGAGGCAGAAGGTTGCTGCCTTGTAAACAACATTCTTTGAGATGGCTCTGAACATTCTCAAAACACACAACCTTCCAGCCCGCATGGATTTTTTTCTTGTATGTCTAGAAAGGGTTTGAAGGAACGGTCATTCTGAAGGGTAGAGTGCTTTTTAATACTAGAGAAGCTTGAGACCATTATGTGATCTATTATTTGAATAGGGTGAACATGCATAACCCAGTTGTGAGAATGTTCGGAACCAACTCAAAGAATGTTGTTTACAAGGCAGCAACCTTCTGCTTTATCTCACAGTCCAATCGGAGTGCCGGTGTCCCGCTGCTGTTACTGCTGCAGCGCTACTAGGAGGCAGAGGCAGATGATGGAAGGGGAGGCAGAAGAACTTTTGGGGGGAGAAACTCGCTGCAGCCTGCTCCCAGCGAGGCAAGTACAGGGCCCCAACTGGTTTCACTGCTTCCGGTAGGGGCAGGAGTAAAACAGCGCACTTGGAAGCACGGTTGCATTCACATGCAGAAAATATTTTGCACCAGTGAAAACCACCACGATGTTGCTTGCACACTGCTGTAAAGTGCGGATTTATTGAAACCGGACACCAAAAAGGTAGGTTTGAATAGCTTTGACATTCGGATTTTTTAGTGCGATATTGACCACAATACTTCGCATTAGGGACTTCAGACGTACATGATACATTCGAATTATGATTTAATTTAAAAAAACTGAACGTCTGAATCCCACCTAATACATCCGCCAGGGAGCTTTTATCTCCTTGAGAAGGTGTTAGAGGAACTTCCAGATCCATGGGATTTGAATCAGCTGCGTTATCAGCATGAATTAAAGGAACAGAATCCATGGCAATACTTAAAAGTCTTTGATTAATAGTAGGATCTTGATTAGACTCTACTATAGAATGAAGGGAAGTATGAACTGTGTCCAACAGTGGAGGAACTTGAAAATCCATTAAATTTGGTACACTAGAGGAAGTATGACAACGGTGGGGAATTCTCTCCCTTATCCCAACAGCCCCAATTAAACTAGTAACTCTACTTGTCTGAAAGACTCTGTTTATTATTACGCCCCAAGAATGCAATTGAAGGCGGAAAGGAAAATTTTTATTTGCTATCCAATTAGATCTAAAATAAACAACCAGGCGATGTTGTCTGCCCCAACTTGGCAAAATCTGAAATCTTTCAATTTGCCAAGAACAACAATACAATCCCAAGAGTTCATCTAAATGAGACTGGATAAATAGTTTTGATTTCTAGTCTGGGAGAACTCCATTGAGGAGGGTGGAAATGGAAAATGCCACAGCCTTATGATTTAAGCGTGAAGGGACTGTGAGTTTAGAAGAATTAGTGGCTGTCCCTGGGAGAGACGTAGAGAGATGCTTAGGAATAGCCCTAGGACAGTCAGAAGCCAGATTACTAGATGCCAGAGACTCCCCAACTAAAGGATTATTTGGAGGTTTGAAGTCCTGAGTCTGGCCTCTTTTTGTAAATTAGACTCCTGGAGGTGGTTGGATAAATGGAATTTCCCCTAATTTAACATCAACAGAAAAATCACACAGGATTTTAAGTTGCTGTTTTGTTGATCAAGAAGATCAGTAGTTTTGGTCACTTGGTCAACCAATTGTTTTATAAGGTCCCCAGTTACAAAACACTGATTACCCAAGACCTCATGAAGATTGAGATCAGAACCCACTGAAGAAGACATAAAGTGGTTTAAAGAGGCTACGCCTTTAAAGGAAGGTGCTACTGGAGAGGAGTCAGGACTATACTCCTGCTCCTCACCCACCCCTGATAATAAAGTAAAACGATTATCCAGCTGAACCGAACACTGGGTTTGCAGGGACTGGGGAGCTGGACTGGGATCCAGAAAGGCATCTAGCCTAATCTGTTTGTGTTTAGACTGCTGACCTACTGGATCCATATTAGTCTATGCTGGGGTTGTTGTTTTTTTGTCATTCTAAAGGACAGTAAAGTATACTTTCAATTAAAATAGATAATGAAAAAAGACTCCACAAGTGTTTACAGTCCCTGTTTTAAATTTTCCCACTACGTACCTACGGAAAATATACCCTCTGATCCTGGCTCCACCCCCTCGTGCCCAAAGAGGGAGATCAGCGGGATATAAAACACCTAATACAAGCTACGGCGGGGAGCTCACATGCGCTCCAGTGACCAGGAGTCCAGAGTCCAAGGGCAAAGTCCTATGGTATCTGTAGCTCCTCAGCGGCAACGCAGGTGCAGACTCCCTTTAGAAAATGGAATGTAGGGATGGGTGAACGCGGTTCAGATGTTCGGAATTTGGACCGAACTCAGTCTGTTCGGACCTCCGAACCAAACGTCTGAACCGAGCTCTCGAACGACCGAACAGTTCGGTCATGTTCGGAGGCAGGAAAAACGTCTTTCTGGGGCTGAAAATTAGGTTTCGGTTTTGTTTTTGTTTCGGTTCCGCTATTTTTGAATGTTCGGCCAAGTTCGGCCAAACTGAACTCGGCTGAACCGAACCATTGAACCCGAACTCGGGTTTCGAACCGAACGACCGAACATCCGAACCGCGTTCTGTTCACCCATCCCTAATGGAATGGACGTGCTATCCAGCCACTACAAGGCTTTCCTTCTCCAGAAGCAAGACTCCGGTGGAGATACTGGCAGGGAGATGGCGTTCACAGCTGCTACAGCCCTACTAACAGCCCCCACCAATGGGCACTCTATGATGGCGATTCACCTTATATCACGCTGCACTGGCCCTGCCAGAGATCGCCCTACAACCTCCTTGGCGTGGTTAACACCTTCTGAGCCTTACCAGGTCTTCCCAACCCAGGCAATCTCCTCTGGGTGTGACTTAGTTCTGGAAGCAGCGCTCAGTTTCAGCTTCCTCAATAGTCTCCAGGCGGGGTCAGTGTGTCCCAGAAGCCGGGAGAGAGGGGCGGCATCGGGTCCTTTTATCAAATTGCCCTGCTGCTCGGGTGCTTATGAAATGTCCAGCAATAGAGGTTTCCAGAAAAAGACTGGACAGGCATCAGGAACCCAATTCAAATCAGCAACCAAAATAGGGATCAAACCAGGTCCTGAGGATACTCAAGCTCTACAATGAAGCATTCAGAAAAGCCGGCAGTCTCCTCCCCTCTGCGGTTCCCTCACTGGATCATGTGGTCTGGGGCGGTTTCCACCACTTGGTTTCCGGTGCTGCTTCTCGGACAGGTACTGCGTGTAATAGACTAAAACCAGCCTCTCGAAGGTCTCGAGCTCTGGTAGTCCAAGTATGGGGTTCCTTCAACCCTTCTCTGGATTTTTGGCCTGGAATCAGCCCTTTTTAAAGTTAAATGCTACTGTTGTACTTTTGTTTATCTTTCTCCCTACAGAAATTATGTCAAATGTGATTATATTATGATCGCTATTGCCTAGTGGCTCCGTCAGTTACTCCTTGCACCAGGTCCTGCGTGCCACTCAGGATTAGATCTAGAATAGCTCCTCCTCTCATTGGTTCCAGAACCAGCTGTTCTAGGAAGCAGTCATTTACGGCATACAGAAGTTTGACCTCCACGTCCCGCCCCGAGGAAACATTCCCCCAATCAATATTAGGGTAACTGAAGCCACCCATTATTATTATGTTGCCGACTTTAGTAGCCTGTCTAATTTCTTTCAGTGTTGCTTTATCAGTCTCTCCGTCTTGGTCAGGGGGACAATAGTATAGCCCTACTGTGATACACTTCCCCTTTATACCTTGAATTTCTATCCATAGAGATTCTAGGGAACAGCTTGCATCCTTTAAAATTTTAATTGTACTTGACTCAATGTTGTCTTTTACATATAGAGCCGCCCCACCACCAACTCTGTCTACTCTGTCATTCGGATATATTTTGTACCTTGGTATTACAGTGTCTCATTGGTTATCCTCGTTCCACCATGTCTCTGAGATGCCTTATAATGTCTAGATCTTCATTTTAGCGCCATACACTATAATTCTCCCATCTTACTTTTTAGACTTCTAGCATTTGCATGTAGACCTTGTTTCTTGCCTCCAGCTTCATGAATGGCTGCTGGCTGGTATATAAGTCCAGCTCAAAGCCACAGGAAGCTGAGACGATCAGTAGTCTTCTTGCCTTAGGCCGTTTTTAGATGAGCGCAGCGGTGCCCGCGCTTGTTTTCAAAAAAGCTGGCAGCCCGTTCCACACGTGACGCTGCCATCGAATACGCGCATGTGCAGGCGATGCACTTCCATTTCTGGGCGCGTATGACCAGCCTCGATTGCCGACCCCGTCAGTTCGCGCCCGGAAATGGATGCACATCGCCCGCGCATGTGCGTATTCGGCGGCAGTGTCACATGTGGAACGGGCTGCCGGCTTTGTTGAGAAACAAGCGCGGGCGGCGCCACGCTCGTCTGAAAATGGCCTTAGTCTAGTCAACACCCTGTCTCACTTTCTGGATCCCAGACACCTTTCTTCCATGCCTCCTCTCTCCCAAGTTTCTTGGACTGGCTCAGCTTTGCCCCTGGACTTCGTGTGTCAATTGGTCTTTCACTTGGTGTGTCTATTCCACATGATGTTGCCCTGAACTTCTAGAGCCTTGGCCTCTGATCTTGGGACCCGGATCCATGCCCCAGACTTGTTTCCTGACACTTGTAGTGTTCTTCTGGAAGGAAACGGGAACCTCCTCACCAGCATAATTTCCACATTAACTTTCTTCTGAAAAAATACACCTGGCAAAACAGCAAGCAATGCATACTTTGCCATTATCTTCGCCCATATGTACATTATTATTATTTTTTGCATTTTCCAAATCAGAAAATGAAAGCACTCCCTTTCTGAACACAAGAAAAAAATAACAGAAATGCTAGAATAACTGTTATCATGGTCATCATTAAAGCTTCACAATTAGAGAGTCTTGAATGGAGTAACGTGGTCTGTTTATGTTGGATGGAATGTCACTAATTAATAGGCAGCTGCTTGTGTGTGTGGTTAAGTAGATTGCAATGAAAAGGTTTAATAGTTCATGCTAGCTTGTGGGTTCAAAGGGCCAACATTCTTTGAGAACTATGTCATCCACAGCTGGTATCATGTTCCCACATGCAACAATGCAGATTGTGAATTCTTCACAGATTTCTTTCTGTTGACTGCAAACTTCCCATCATACGTGTATGTTGATCACTGTTTTAAAAGCGGATGGCCCGATTTACTTAGGTAAATTGGATTCTATTCCTAGTAAAGACATTATAAAGCAATAAAGATGTTACTGATTCATAGGGTACAGCCACATGATAAACCTACCATGGTTTGGGAAGTCTTATACTACTTCCATCACCATTGTCACATGATGCAGTGCATCGCATACCCAGCAGCTGCCAGATGTTCTTTCTGTCATGGGGCGAGGCAGGCAGCTGGCTGGTATGCCCTGACTCCTTGGAAAAAGGCCAAGGATGTAGGGTGCAGCAGCCTTACTCAAAGTGGGGTAAGGTTGCCCAACACACAGAAGCATGCTGCTGCTCATGGGACTTGTCCCAGTCTACCCTGCTGTGCAACTAGCTCCACCACAGGGCTTTGAGTGGTGGGCACTATCGACAGTCCAGTATGGCCACATCATAGCCATGGGTGGAATAGTAGGGGGTATGGGGGGAGAGTGGGTGGGGCTGGGCCCCTACTCATATGGCCAGCACCCCAGCCCACCCTGGAGTGTGGCAGGAGATCGAACAGTGGCCTAGGACCATCTGCCCTACTCCCTGCACTGTCTCCAAAATATGGCGGCAGCGATTGCCCGCCATAGGCAACAGATCAGTAAGCTTGACTTCTGTGTCAGGCAAAATGGTGGAAACTATCATTAAGAACAGAATCGCTGGGTATGTTGATAAACAAGACTTAATGGGGAAGAGTCAACATGGATTTAGCAATGGTAAGACATGCCTCACTAATCTGTTGGAATTCTTTGAGCGGGTAAATAAACATGTGGACAAGGAAGACCTGGTAGGTATTTATTTATTTATTTATTTATTTTTATTTATATAAAATTTATATCCCGCCCCTCTTGCCACAGGGCAGCGTACCTGGATTTCCAGAAAGCATTTGATAAGGTCTCACATAAAAGACTCTTGAGAAAATTAAAAAGTCATGGGATAGGAGGTAGTGTCTTACTATGGATCGGTAACTGGTTAAAGGAAAGGAAGCAAAAAGTGTAGGACTGAATGGTTAGTTTTCACAATGGAGAGATGTAAAAAGTGGTGCACCTCAGGGATCTGTATTGGGACCGGTGCGTTTTAGTGTATTCATTAAGGATCTGGAAAAGGGCATTAAGAGTGAGGTGATCAAATTTGCAGATGCCATCAAGTTATTCAAGGTAGTTAAAACACAAGCAGACTGTGAGGAACTGCAACAGTATCTTACGAGACTGGGTGCCTGGACATCTACATGGCAGATGAGATTTAATGTGGACGAGTGCAAAGTGATGCACTTAGGGAAAAAATAATCCAAACTATGAGTAAACAATGCTGGATAATAAGCTAGGAGTTACCACTCAGGAAAAGAATCTGGGAGTGACTGTGGACAATACACTGAAATCCTCAGTCCAGTGTGAAGCAGCAGTCAAAAAAACAACCGTTAGATTGTTGGTTCTTCTGCCATGCGATCAAGATTGGCCACTGTCGGAGGACAGGATGCTGGGCTTGATGGACCATTGGTCTGAATCAGTATGGCACTACCTAAATGGCATGCGGGGATTGGGCCTGTCACATCTCATATGACTGCACCCATTGTTCACCAGGGTTAGATCTTCTGTGGACAGTAATTAAACTGCATTTTTTAATAAAATCAGGACTCTGAAAAGGTAGATTTTAAATTATAATTTTTGTTATTAGGAGATTGAGGTACTGGCATGGAAACTATTTCAGGTACCAAATATTTTCTTCCTCTGGTAGGTAAGGGACAACAATGAGCCCTGATTCACATTCAATCATCTGTTTCTCAGAGTAATAATATGGTGCTTAGGAGAGAAGGAGGACATTGGCATGTCACTTGGCATTGTATTGATTCCACCAGCCACATTATGATTGCTCAGCAAGGTCAGAGAGACAGAAAGAAGTTCCCTTCTGTGTTTGCTTACTCTAACCCATGTGCAGAGACTTACACTTACTGTCATTGGCAAAGCAATAGCATTGGGATCCAAGTACCTGGATAACTACTTGTTTCTGTTGTTCTCTTCAAAGACCTTAAACCATCTGATCCTGATTCATTCTTGAATGGTGCGATCAGTAAACAAGATAAATAAGTATCTTAGAGATTAAATTGATATGTACTTTGTATTCATGAGTATTTTTCACATTTTTGGATTTCCCAATTAATATACAAATAAATATATGACACAGAAATAGCATTTGCATATTCACTTGTTTGGTTATTTTGTTGTGGTTATTTTGGTATTTCAGTATCATGTTGTTATGGCATGATTTAGGGTAAAAATAGACGTGCAGCTGGTGCAGCAGTGATGGTCAGGAAGCCGTGGCAGACAAGGTCTGGACCAGGTGAGGACACTGAACACACATGCCCATGGCCAGGGAGAACATCAACTGTCTCTCTGACATCTCTACCTGGATGTCTCAACGTCAACTCAAACTCAACATGGCTAAAACTGAACTCCTTATCTTCCCCCCTCATCCTTCCTCTCCTTCCTCACTGTCAATAACTATTGATGGAGTCACCATCCTGCCTGTCCCCCAAGCCCGTAGCCTAGGCTTCATCTTTGACTCACCCCTTTCTTTTAAACCCTACATTGACTCTGTTGCTAAATCCTGTCGCTTCTCCCTCCATAACATTGCTAAGATTCGCCCTTTTCTCTCTGTCTCGTCTGCCAAAACTCTTGTTCATGCTCTGGTCATCTCTCGCCTCAATTACTGTAACCTCCTTCTCACTGGCCTTCCCCGGTCTCACCTTTCTCCCCTCATCTCTGTCCAAAACTCTGCTGCCAGGGTCATCTACCTCGCCCGTCGCTTCGACCATGTGCAGCCCCTCCTCTCTTCACTTCACTGGCTTCCCCTTCCTGAACGAATCCTGCACAAGCTCCTAGTCTTCACCTATAAAGCTCTTCACAACCTTGCTCCCCCCTACCTCTCTGCACTTATCGCCCTCCATACTCCAGCCCGTGCACTTCGCTCCTCCTCTGTCCCCTCTCTCGCCCTTCCACGCCTTCCCTGCTCCCCTAAGCGCCTTCGTCCCTTCTCACTTGCTGCCCCCCATGCCTGGAACTCCCTCCCTGTCCACATCCGCCTTGCCCCCTCCCTTCATACCTTCAAATCTCTCCTTAAAACTCACCTCTTTCGCTCTGCTCTGTCTGACTCTTTATCCTGCTGAGCCACTATTCCTATACCTACGATCGGTTTACCCTTATCCTTGCAACATGGACCTGCCTGCTGTCATTCTCATTGTAACCAAGCCAAGTACATGCACTTGAGACCTCGCATCTTCATGAATGTTATACCCCTTGTCTTTCCCTCTGTTCCCCTTCCTAAGTCTCTCCCCCAGCTCCTGTCTCTCAGATTGTAAGCCCTAGGGGCAGGGACCGTGTCTATTTTATTACTTTGTAAAGTGCCAGGTACACTGCTGGCGCTATATAAATGTGTGTTAATAATAATAATAATAATAATAATAATAATAATAACAACAACAACAACAACAACATCAAATGTGCCCAGCTGGCCACACCCCTAAACTGTGCCCAGCGCCCCACCTCTGCCATGATGGGCAGTGATAGCGACCAATAAGGCCAGCCATGGTGACTGGCCAGGGGCAAGGCAGACCTGACCTGGGCTGTGTCTTCTAGCCCAGGAACAGACATGATAGCTCACTGTGGTCCACTTTGGCCTGATCAAGCAGGCCTTAGTCCAGGCTGTGATTTGAGAGGTTTCTCGAGGTCAGAGTCCAAGCTAACAGCTGACATGGTCCAGGGCAATCTCAGGTCAACATCTGGCAGCACCTTCCCAGATTCACAGCTGAGGTCCAGGCCAAAGTGTGACAAAGTGGGCCACAGCGGGACATTATCACATCTGTTTTTACCCTTTGTGTAGTGCTATTGAGCAATAAAGCAACTTCAGTGCAGAAGTGACCAAAAGGGACCTCCAGCCAAAGATTGGTGCAGAACATATGTGTTGAGAGAGGGAGTTCTGGGCATAAGGTGCAGCAGGAGAGAAGAGGCAAAAGCAGCTTAGAGAGCAGGAGATTCTGGGGTAGGCGAGGCTGATGGCAGAAGAGGAGCAATGTTCCTGGGTGGAAATGGAGCATGAAATGGGAGCAGAAAGATAGGTAGGATGACCTTCAAGGTGAAGATACAAGGTGCGGTCTGGATGCAAATAGGGGTGTGCAGAAGGCACATCTTTTGTTTTCATTTTAGATTTTGTTTTCATTTATAAAACTCTCTTTACTTTGGGGGGGGGGGGTGTCGTAAAGGACTCTACTGTTTTTGTTTATTATCTCATTTTATTTTATTTTAATAAAAAAATAAAATAATATCACTGCACATGTGCAAAATTGCTGCTGGGGGCATTCTGCACATGTGCAGTCCTTTTCCAAAATGGCACTGGCCGTGTTGGCGCTGTTTTGGAAAAGGGTGTGCATGCACAGAATGCCCCCAGCAGCCATTTTGTACACACACAGTGATTTTTTTAAAAATGATTTTTAATAAAATAAAACAAAAAATAAAAACAAAAAACAATGTTGTTTGCTTATTCATTTGTTTTTGTTACCTTAGAAACAAGGACAACAAATGGAACTTAATTCATTTTTGGAATGAATTAAAACAATATGAATTTCACACCCCTACGTGCAAATGGGTAGAAGAGAGGCCTGTTCATTTGACTGTATCAGTATATCTGGTTTTAACTACTAATCAGTGATCACTTGCAAGACATAATTTGTGGTAAGTAATGTTAGGGAATGCTCTACATCAGCGAATACACCTGATTCACCCTAAGTGTGAAATCACCTTGAGCAATTAACCTCTATTGTCTTTGACTGAGAGCAGCTACAGTTCTGAAACCACAACAAGTCGATAGGATACTCGACTCGTTCAAGTGGTTTCCTTGCTGCAGTCAGTATCAGAAATTGTTTCAGATTTTGTAAAGCCTCAGTCATGTCAGTAGTCCCACTAAATGCTTAAGTGATTACTTTAAGACGTTAGAGGTCTGACCATTGCAGGATGGAGTGGACATAACTTTTCCATTCTACTGAGCACTTGCCAGACTTTGGCTGGATCCAAAACAGATATTTTGATGACAAACTGGAGAGGGTTTAGAACACAGTGTCAAGGATAATAAAGGGTTTGGAATGCAAGTCCCATGAGAAACATTTGAAGGCCATTGGTATATAGAAGAATAGAAGGCAGAGGACAACCATAAATGTTTTGAAATATGTAAAAGGTTGCTATCAGCAGGATGGTAGACAGCTCTTTCAAGTTGTCATTGAGGGCTTTTTCAGTTTCTGAATGTGTGCATGCTCAGGAGTCTATGGTAACAACACAATTCTTAAATTCCCTGGAGCAGGGTGAGTTAGAAGACTCCAACTGTGCCTGTTCTTAATTGATGGAAGCCCAGGTAGGAAGATTGGGTGGTGACCAGGTGACCTGAAAATCCTGGACATTTAAGAGTGATGCAGCCAGAAGTAGGGGTGAAATGTGAATAGATTTTTTTCCTCATGACAATCTTGTGAGAATTGAGAATCAAGGTTGAGGTCTTGCAGACATCTTGACCCTGGTTCAGATTCTTGCAAGATTTCTCACCTTTCCACACCCCTCCCCTGGCTGGTGTCCCAGCCCAGAGAAATTAAAAGGGGGTGGGGGGGAGAGAAGGAAACCACACTGCACTCTGCCCAGCTTTCTTTCTTACTTTGGGGATGGCAGCTGTCTCAGAGGGGAAAGCTTTCTGATGGCAAATGTTCAGGAATAGAAAGGGGTAGATGATATCATAGCATTCTATTGGCTAGCAGGAGTCAACAGCCAATAGAATGCTGAAAAGCCGTACTGATCCCGCCTCTTCCCATTAGCTCTCCCCCTTCCCCATCTGGAAGCCTTTTCCAGATGGGAGTGGGGAAAGCACGATGGAGGGGACAGATCTTGAGCTTTCTATTGGCTAACAAGAATACGAGCAACCAATAGAATGCAGAAAAGTTATGCTAAGCCTATCTCTTCCCTTCAGTTCCCCCCACCAATCTGTTTCCAGCCACAGACAAGGTAATCACATGGGTTAACACGTGCAAATCAACTACAGTATTCCTTCGTGTGTCCAGATGGCAGGGGGGAGCTGAAGGAAAGAGAAGGTGGCTCAGCACAGATTTTCTGCATTCTATTGGGTGTTCAGACTCCTGCTAGCCAATAGAATGCTATTCACAACCTTGCTCTCCCCCTCTCTCTCTGCGCTAATTTCCCTCCATACTCCAGTCCGTGAACTCTGCTCCTCCTCTGTTCCCTCCCACACCTCCCCTGCTCCCCGAACCGCCTTCGTCCCTTCTCTCTAGCTGCCCCCCATGCCTGGAACTCCCTCCCTGCCCACATCCACCTTGCCCCCTCCCTTCATACCTTCAAATCCCTCCTCAAGACCCAACTCTTCTGCTCTGCCCTGCCCGACTTCTTGCTCCCCTCCCCTAACTCCTGCTGATACCCTCCATCCATTACAATCTGTTACCTAAGGTCTGTGTACTCATATCCTCACCACATAGACCAACCAGCTATCATTCTTGATGTAACTAAGCCAAGCGTGTGCACCTGGGACCTCGCATCCTCGTGAATGCTACACTTCTTGTCTCTCACTCTGTTCCCCTTCCTTCGTCTCCCACCCCCCTTCCCATTTCTCAGATTGTGAGCCCTAGGGCAGGGACCGTGTCTATTCAATTACTTTGTAAAGCGCCAGGTACATTGCTGGCACTATATAAATGCTTGCTGCTAATAATAATAATAATAATAAATAAATGCACAATATTGGACCCCTCCATCCTGCTCCCTCCCATTTGCAAAGGACTTCCAGATGGGAGGAGGAGAACTGAAGTGAAGAGGCCGAGATTAGCACAACTTTTCAGCAATCTATTGGCTGCTGAATCCTGCTAGCCAATGGAATGCAAATATTTCCGCTGAGTTTACCTCCTCCCTCCTGCTCTCCCCCCTCCCGTTCCTGAAAATTTGCCATCAGAAAGCTTTCCTCACCGAGACAGGTGCCAGACCCAGACAAGGTAAGAAAGCTGTACAGGGAACAGCATGGCTTCCTCCTCTCTCTCCCCCCTCATCAGCATTGGATATTCTGGTTTTTTAGATTCTCATTTTTCTCCATGAGAATCCAGTTGATTCTCATCTCATTCACGTTTGCAATATCGAGACAAAAATTGTGATTCTTGTTGAGAAACACAAGTAACAGAGAATCGAGTTTCAGCTCTAGCCAGGACCACAGCTTGGACATAAGGCTGGATGGAAGCATTGCCTCCAGCTGAGGAAGGACCTGAGAACAGGAGAATAAGGATTTACATTTCAGAGACTTGTCTTTATCCTGTAAAGCTGACTTCACTGCCCGATTGGCACCCTTAGTGGAGTCTGCAGTAAAGGAGGGAGTGTTGAGGAATTGTAAAAAAGCTGGCAACTAGGGAGAGGTTTGAGTCTGGTGCCTTATGGGTGGTGGTGGTGGAACCACAGCCAAAACAGACTCTGTGAGAGGGACGAACTGGATCCAAATTTACTACAGTCCCCATCATCAGAAGTGCTAGACCTTACTGCATGCACAGCAAGGGTGTACAGAAGGCACATAATTCATATTCATTTTAGTTTTCATTTTCATTTAAAAAATTCCCTTTGTATGTTTTTTTTTTTCATAAGCAACTTGTTTTCATTTATTTTTCATTTTATTTTATTTAAAATAATATTTTTTAAAAATCACTGTGAATGTGCAGACTGGCCAGTGGCAGCTGATGGGTTTTAAGGCTGGCAGGGCAGGGCCATCAGAGGGTAGGGCAAGCCCAGAGGTGGGCAGGGCCAACCCAACGGCAGGTGGAGCCAACCCTAAAATTGCACACTTTCATGATCAATAGAACAGAACATGTACACAAGGATAGCAGTTTTAACAAACAACAACAGAGCCAAGTGAGTCCAGTGTGCATGAAGCAAACAGGGCTTGTCCTTCTTAGATTGTAAACCCACCGTCAGGGACCTGTCTCCAATAACCAACAACAGGAAATATGTCCAATGCCAGGAGTACAAAAGCAGAGAAAACAGAATGACCATAACAGTAAGCCCAAATTACAGAAATTTCCAGTACCTTAATTAAGGTGCAATTCAAGCAACATTACAATATCTGAAATGCACAGGCAGCATACACCACAACTAAAATGCACAGAAATGCTTCAAAACCCAACGAAATTATGTGAAATCCTAAGTGGCACACCATAAATGCTACACAGAGCTTTACAGAGGGTGAGGAGTTGTGCACAACTCGGGAGAGGGCAGGCAGCACCAACCATGTAGGCCCTTTTTACATGGCACCCATGGATGAATTTTTATTTATTTATTTCTTGGCATTTCTATGCCGCCCCCCTCATGCCCATGGCATCTCGGGGCGGCTAATACAATAAAACAATACATTAAAAACCGACATCAATTTTAAAATAATTTTAAAAACCCCAACCCTAACCATACCCTCCAATTCCCCCAAATTCCCCACCCCACCAATCTCCCCCATTTACCCCTCCCTCCCCCCTCCCCTCCAAAAGTCTGGGCGAACAGCAACGTCTTGCATGCCCGCCGAAAGGCGAGCAGACCCGGGGCCAGGCGGGCTTCCTTTGGAAGGGAGTTCCACAACCATGGCCCGACCACCGAGCACGCCCTCTCCATGGTGGCCCCCCGCCTTACACGGGAGACCTCCAGATAGGCGCCCCCAGTGGATCAGAGGGTCTGTCCTGAGTCACGGAAGGCGAGACAGTCCCTGAGATAAGAGGGGCCAAGACCATATAGGGCTTTGTATACCAATACTAACACCTTGAACCTGGCTCGGTATGCTATAGGCAGCCAGTGCAGAGAATGGAACATTGGTAAGGAGACGGGCTGCCGCATTCTGCACCAGCTGCAGCCTCTGAACCAATATCAAGGGAAGTCCCACATAGAGCGCTTTGCAGTAGTCAAGCCTTGAGGTAATGAAGGCATGGATGAAAATCTGGGTGTTCATGCGTGAGTGAGTCTTATATAAACTCTGCTGTGCATGTGCGTTTCCACGCACATGCATACACACCCACCTTCACCCATTCCCCATGTACGGAGCAACCGGTGAAAATGGCATTTGCTCTGTGGGTATAGGTGGGTGTAGATGGGGGTGCGCCCATCTACAACCTCCCCCCACCCACCGTACATGGACCACCGCGCACACCAACACACACACGCTGCAACCTGAGTAAAAAGGGCCAAAGAAAGACACCAAAATGCAGGAAAACCCAACACAAGCTGAAATCTCCCAAACCAGTGAAGAAGTGGGGGAAAAAATACATGGGAAAATCCTTAAGATCCCAAGTTCAAACTTCAAAAGTATAGTGGGGGACAAAATTCAAACTGGCTAATGTGGCTATTTTCTCCTTCAAAAACCACACAAGGTTGGCTGCATGCGAAATTATCAAATATATATATATATATATATATATATATATATATATATATATATATATATATATATATATATATATATATATATATATATATATATATATATNATATAAAGTATCCTTAGGGTGAAAACAGACATGACGCTAACCACCCTTGGTGGTCATTTATGCATGTTTCAGGGCTGCATAGGGCACCAATACAGCCCTGCAACATGCATAAATAACCAAGTGTGGTTAAAGGGTGGTTAGCGTAATGCCTGTTTTCACCCAATGTCACCAAATAAATTATTTGGAAAAGCTTCTATATTTTGTCTGTGATTTTTTTCCACTACGAGCCCATCAAAGTATCTGAACCAATTTAAAAATTCAAAGTTCAACTTTCTCGAGCATCAGATCACACAGCAAAATTCAAAGGGTTATCACAAGAAAGCACAACCCTATAAGACAATAAGGTCACATGAAAAAAACAAGTATATTTGAAGTGTTCACACAGCTGCATTTTCAGCATTTCCATTCATTTTGCATTTCTACTTGTATTTTTACAGTCTGGTGCATTGGCAGCAACCTGTAAGTTCACTGCATTCCCCCATTGCCGGATATCCAAATCTTCGCATTCTCTCTTCACAAAACTCAGAATTAATAAGGGATTCACTTTTCAAAGGCAAATATATTGCAAATACAGACTTAAACCCTCTTACCTGGTTTCTAAACTCCACAACGTAACTTTTATTCCCACAAAAATCAAACCTTATTAAGCTTACCAGCTGCTCCATAATGGAGTCCAATTAATGGGAAACTACCAAATGTTCTAAGGGCAATTCTTATTTTTTACACCAGATGCCTGTGAAAATCAACACCAATACTCACTTGCCCCACTAACAAAATCACACATAAGACCTGTCGGGTCAAATGCTTCAGCCAGGCTAGAGGTTAGGTAGGATTTTTTTCTCTCTTACCTGTTCTCCTTGCTTGTTGTTTGAAGACAGAAGGACAGGATACAACACACATTCTTTAGCTCAGTTTCCACAACTTCCAGCCTGAGAGCCGCAGCCAGCAGTATGGTGGACTTCCTGGCTCTGCCACTGACTTTCTGTATGTGCTTTCCCAGTAAGGGGATAATGCTGCTTCTTCCCCCACCTAGATTCTGGATTCTCTTCCTGGCTCTGCCACTGACTTGATGTGTGTTCTTGGACCATTCCCTTTCCCTACCTTGATTTTATATAGTTTAAGAAATGTACCTGGTGCTTTACAGGGGAAAATAGACAGGGGGTAATTTCAGATGTGACGGGCCCGGAGGCCCACCATGCTGAACCTCGGAGAGGGATCCGTTTTGGATCCCAGTGAGGAATCAGTCCAGCCATCCCTTAGATGTGCCAGCCTGATTCCTAGCGGGGATCAGGGAGGAGGTGGATCTGCACGACATGCGGCCACACAGCCCTGCGCCCCCCCCGTGCTCCCCCGGCCGGCCGCCCTCCGGGAGAAGGGCAGGTGTAGCCATCAATCTGGTCGCTGTGCCTGATCTTGGCCTGTGGTCGGCTCTTTCACTCCCCCCCCATAAAAAAGGGAGGGGTAATCTCTTTTCCTTTCCTCTAGTAAAGGAAGGGAGTGAGCTCTCTCCCTCCCTCCTCCAACTCTGCTAAGGGAGCGGGGGGGGGGGGAGAGAAAGAGGAGCTCAGGTTGAGGTGGCCAGGGTGTCTAGAAAAGACACCCTGAACTGCCCCCTAGGCCTTCCTATTGGCTGGGTTTCTTCATAGGAACCCATCCAAGGAGCCCTTGGTACTTCCCCCAGTCCCTCTCCAATCCCCCAAAGTACATCGCTTCTCTGAGACAGTGCCCAGCGCATGCTCTCTTGAGGGCTGGGGAGTTGACTCCTCTAGAATCTCCCTTCCCTTCTGCCTAGACTGTCCACCAGGTCAGCAGAGGGAGGGGGGAGGCGAAGGAGGCAGTCCCGCCTGCCCACACAGCATCCAGCACTGCCCGGCCCCGCCCCCAGGAGGATCTCGGGGAGGGAGGAGGAGCAAGATTTCTCTCCCCCAGCCTCCCTGCAGCACAGATCTTGTGTGCCACTGCTGGAGGCTTTCCTTATCAGCCCTAAATGTCGGCTTTTGGCTAAGAGTCAGAACAGCTGATTGCTGGCTCTCAAACCGTTTTTAGACAAGGCGCTGAAAAGCGCCTCCTGAGCTACGTGTTAAGAGAGAAGTCGCGCCGCAGTGCTGGAAGTGACGTGCTCCCCGTTGCCGGCAATGGCGGCGGCTGGAGACACGACGCTTTGCAGAGGCGCATTCTAGAGACCTCAATTTTCAGGTCTCTAGAACGTGCCTCTGTAAAGTGCCGCATCTCCAGCCACCGCCATTGCCGGCAATGGGGAGCACGTCACTTTCGGCAGTGCGGCGTGGCTTCTCTCTTAATGCGTGGCTCAGGAGGCACTTTTCAGCACCTCGTCTAAAAGCGGTGTCAGTCAACAGCTGATATAGACGGGGCGGTTTAAACAGGCTACATATGCAGCTGACGGTATCTGCACTTCGGGGAGTTTGGGGGAGGCAGGCAGGCACGGTGATTGCTCAGGGTATACACAGGCAGCCTGCTTTGGCGGGGGCATCTAATCTGGCACTTTTATGAAGGATTCACCCCTGAGAATGGCTCTGGTGGCCATTTTGCTCATGCGTAGTGATTTAAAAATATATATTTTTAATAAAATGAAGGGGAAAAAAAGAAATTAAATTAAATTAAATGAATGTTTGCTTAGTTATTCATTTTCATTACCTTAGTTGTTCTTCGCATTTATTGACTTTTCTAAAGCATTCAATTCTGATGTTGCAGACTCATCAAGACCTACAGAACTGTTTCAATCAAGTGTATCATTATTGCACTGAGAACAATATGATTGTGACTCCACAAAAATCACAGGTGATTTATTTTGGCCACAACAGCCCTCAGTATACATGGTCCTTAGGTGGGCACTGCTTACCCCAGGCTTCAAAATATGTCTGTTTGGGAGTATGGTTTTCAGCCTCTGGCTCCTGGGCTCACAGCTAGAAAGCTAGAAGCTCTGTGGTGGGGATTTTACAGCTATACAGATCCTCTAAATGCCAGGGCATGCCATCTGCTTTTGAGGTTTTCAAAGCCAAAAGTATTACTACAGGTCCTTTGTGGCTCAGAGATTTGTTTTCCCTGTCATTTAAATGGGACAGAAATAATCCAAAATAAACTTATTAGGGGTTTATTGGGGGTACCTACATCTACATCAGTAGCAATGATAGTAGCCGCCCTAAGCTGCCTGTCGCAGGATGGGTGCGGGGTATTAAATTTTAGAAATAAATAAATGCTACATGCAGAAACAGGACTTCATTAGTAGAGGTGGGACCCTGGGGCAATTACCGGCTACCGGATTTACCGGATTCCGGTTTCAAAAAAACCAGATTCTCGGATTAAATCCGGTATACCGGTACCGGATTTATTCCATTGATTTCAATGGGGCACTGTGTCCCCATTGAAATCAATGGAATAAAAAAATTCCTCCCCCCTCCCCCTCCCAGGCTG
>QEPC01000820.1:999836-1032084 GCA_003113815.1 Sphenodon punctatus | reverse complement strand
GGGGGAGGGGGAAGGAGCGGAGAATAAAGGGGACGCACGTGGAGGCAGGTCTATTGCTAATAAGAGGGGGGGGAAGGAAGGGCAGCAGGGAGTGAGGGGCACACAATACACACAACACAGCACTGAAGTCAAAGGGGGGAAAACTGAAGGACAACAAGGAACTCGCGCACACACACACTCACACAACTCAAACTAGAACCAGGTACACTTAGCTTCAAGATAGCAGTCAGGAAGTAGGGGCCAGCTTCTCTCGCGATTACCGGCGGGGAATGGCTACCCCGCCGGCGTTTTTATTGCTCTCAGCTAGTCCCCGCCCGAAAGCCCCGCCCCTGACTCCGCCCCCCGCGCCGCTATGCGAGCGCTACGTCGGGGGGGGCGGGGCTGTCACCCGACGTCTCTTGTTGCTGCGGGGAGGCTTCTTTCCACCGCGTGGGGGGGGACAAGGGCGGGGCCCTGCGTACCAACGGGGGCTCTTGTTGCTGCGGCGGGGCTTGTGTTTGCCGCCGCCTTGCCGGTTGCGGGGATCTCCCCGCTGCTCCAGGTGGGGACCTCTGGGGAATCCCCTTCCTACCTTCTCCTATCCCTTGTCGCTGAGGGTGAGGCTTGACACTCATACAACTGCTGAATTTCCAATTGCATAGAAGTCCCCTTCACCGCCACAATGGCAGCAACGGGAAAATTGTCGGGCCCCCTGTAGGGAGATGGGGCTCAGACCAAGTAGATGGGAGGCCATGACATAGTGCGTTAGAGCGCTCCCTGCCAGTGGACTGGGGTTGCTGCAGCAAACTACAACATCCCGCACAGGCGCGGAGACGCTGCATGGGGAAGAGAATGGACCCGTCCTCTTTAGGAAGGGTAGGGCCATTTGCGCCGGAGAAACAGCATTCATCACGGGGACGCAAACAAGGCAGCAGCAGGGAACCCTTTGCTGTTGTGCTTGGCCTCATCGGCTGGAGGGAGATTCCCTGAGCTGAAGATGGGCCACACTAGGAAGAAGGGAGCAGCGGCCAAAAAGAGGACCCAGCCCGAAGGCACCCAACCACCACCGAGCGGTTGTGACCCTGAAAGAGAAGGGGTGGGGGAGGGGGCCCCATCTAGGGCTGAATTAACAACACACCTTACCGCATGCGAGCCATGCTGCGGGTCCGAGGCCCAAACCCAGCCCAGGCCACCCCTCAGGATTCAAGAGGAACCTCCAACACTTGGTTGGGTAACCCCGATGCGGGGCAGGTAGCAGAGGGACAACACACAGCCAGAGAGGTCTCCGTGCTCCAGGGCCAACCTGCGGGTTGGGCCCAGACTCCCCCCCCTGGGTGGACCCACACCCACGTGGTACAGGGAGGATGGAGGATCAGGGCCCTCTGGAATGAGTGGCAGGCCTGGTCAAGCTCATGAAGGGTGCGAGCGGGGAGGGATATGTGAACCCGCCCCCCCAACAGATAGGGTTCAGGCAAAAGGCCTCTATTCGGGGGGAAGAGAAAGGGGGCTCAAATAGGCCCACAGCAGGGGGTACAATGACCCCAGGGGAATATCCCACCAACTTGATGACCCCAATGGCAACAACTGGTGGCATGGGGGGCCCCTGGGATCCAGAAGGGGTCCCGGGCCTCGCCCAATACCAGAGGCAGAGGACAGGGTGGATAGCCCCAGCTGTCCTGGGTGCCCCGGCAGGTGCAATTAATAACCCTGCCGGGCAAGATGTGCCCAGCGGGATATCGTTGTCAGCAGGTGATGAACCCCTGAGGACTCGGAGGCGTATGGAAGAACACGGGCAACAAGATCGGAATGCAGATTACGCCATGTGGCAGAGGATCCTCGCCCTCGAGAATGCGCTTAAAGGGGACCCACATGGGCGAGTGGAAAGGAGCAGCAGCGGGGGACCTGACAGGAGTGGGCCACAGCAGAATATGGCGTATGGTGAGTACGCTGCATATGATGGATGGGCACCCGCCGACATGGGAAGGGCAGACAGGAACCCCGCCAAGGGGGACATGGTAGGGACAACTTGCAGGGAATGGGGGCAGTGGGATCCACACAGGCACACGGAAGACAGGGGGATCAGTCAGACAGGGTCAGCCCAACCCACCCCGGCAGTACAAGGGCAAGACACTACAGGGCCATGGTTGTTGATGGTAAACAGGCCCTGGTCATGGGTGTGCCCAGCCATGCTGCCAGTGCCCACTGGCAATGCAGGGGTTACTAGGCCTCCCATAAGGGGCAAACTGGTTAGGAGCACCATCACTGAACCAACCCCACCCCCCTCAGGCAAGGGTAAACCCAGCACAAGCTGCGGCTGGGGCTGGGATACTGGCGGTGGTCCGCCCCCCAGGTGGGGTTATCACTGACCTGGTGGCCCCAGTTGGAAGCCATTTAAAACTCACGACCAAAGAGAAGATATGGCGGGGTGAATATGTAGACCTGTACGCTTTATTGTTTAGCGACCCAATAGTGGATCACTCTGAGCCTGACGATGAGAAAGACAAAGAGAAATTCAAGAGCCCGAAAGCAGACAGAAATTGGGTAAATTGGACCTCTGCATTCGCTGTATATATGGGGGTCATAATGCAAGTGGACCCAGGGCGTTGTTTGGAGCTCCATAAATATGCAAACATAGTTCGCAGAGCCCATGGAACTGGTCCTCCAGGGGCGTGGCTGCGCTATGACGAAGCATTTCGGCATAGGGCAGCGAACACTCCTGGCCTTCGTTGGGACAACCATGCCCCAAACATATGGTTAGAATGCACTGCTGATGCCACAAGAGCTCCCAGGTCTGACAGTGGGCATCCCCTAGTTTGCGGTGGGGTGGCCCTAGCCAACGAACCATATCAGGGAGAAGGGGACAGGGAGGACCCAGTCCGTGCTGGGAGTACAACAAAGCCAGGCGGTGTAACAGGTCCGAGTGTAGGTTTCGCCACGTGTGCTCCAGTTGTGGCGGGGGGCACCCTGAGAGCACGTTACCGTCCCCGACAAAAGGGAGGCGGAGGCTGTTATAGCCCGGGCGGTGGAACCGGGAAAGGCGGCCAGGGAGCAGCAGCAGGGTCCCGCCCTCAAAAAGGGGCTGAAACCAATTCAAATTGATGCCCTTGAGAAAGCCCTGAAGGCGCACCCAAATAGGGCCGAAGTGGAGTATGTGGTGCAGGGTTTTCAGAACGGTTTCATAATACCAGCCGGTCCGGTCAAACGACAAAGACAAGCCAAGAATCTCAAATCCATGGAAGGGCGCGAAGACTTGGTGAGGAAGAAAATAGAGAAGGAGGGGGCAGAGTTGCGGGCCCCTTTTTAACACCCCCTATGCGGAATCTGGTTTTGTCCCCATTGAGTATAGTGCCCAAGAAAACCCCAGGAGATTGTCGAATGATCCATCACCTATCCTATCCTCGGGGTGCTTCAGTAAACTATGCGATACCCAAAGAACTGGCAATGATCAAGTATGCATCCTTTGACGTGGCGGTCGAGAAGGCAAGGAAGATGGGAAAGGCGGCACTGCTGGCTAAGTGTGATGTTAAATCAGCGTTCCGCTTGCTCCCAGTGCACCCCAGCAGTTTTCACCTCTTGGGGTTTCATTCCGAAGGGAAATATTATTACAACCGAACAATGCCCATGGGGTGTTCCATATCCTGTTCGGCATTTGAACGATTCAGTTCCCGAGTTGAATGGATCTTCAAACAACGGTGGGGGGGGGAGATGACTTGACCAAATATCTGGATGACTTCCTTATTATTGACCCCCCTATGGCCGAGGAATGCGCAACTGCATTGCGCATATTTCAGGAAATGGTCTACGAACTCGGAATCCCCCTGGGCCCCGAAAAGACGGAGGGCCCCTCCACAAGAATCACTTACTTGGGCATAGAATTGGACACCAAGCAAAAGTTATCTAGGTTGCCCGATAATAAATTAAATGATTTAAAGAAAAAAAATTCAGGAATGCATGCTCCCCCAAAAGATCACTGTTTGTACCCTCCAATCCATAGTGGGTAGCCTCAATTTTCCATGCCGGGTCGTAGCACCTAGCAGGGCATTCTTGTCCAGATTGTATGAAAAACTAATAATAATTTAAGTAGCTAGCATACTGTACCCGTATTGCTTGTGCAATCACCCACCGGTCTTGATGATTATGTTGAATAAAGAGTGGGCCAATTTTAAACCAGCATTGGTCTCTGTATCTCATTGGGGGGGTGCACTGACAAGTCCCCTTCGCCACCACAATGGCTGCAACGGGGAAATTGTTGGGCCCCCCGTAGGGTGACGGGGCTCAGACCAAGTAGATGGGAGGCCGTGGCATAGCACGTTAGAGCGCTCCCTGACGGTGGATTGGGGTTGCTGCAGCAACCTAGAATATCCCGCGCAGGCGCAGAGGCGCTGCATAGGGTAGAGAACAGACCCGCCCTCTTTAGGAAGGGTAGGGCCGTTTGTGCCATGGGAGAAGCAGCATTCAGCACAGGGACGCGAACAAGCCAGCCCACCCACCTCACCTCTTGCACTGCGGTTGTTACCGGTTGCCATTATGGAGCCGAAGGGGAATTTTGGCAACTAGTCTAATTTCGAGGGTTGCTTGTTTTGCCCCTTCAGCAGTGCAGAATAGGTTAAATAGGTTCATTCAACGTTCGGGAATTGGCATCATTTATTATAAAGAAACACTAATTGGATAATACTGAGCACAGTTATAATTGGAATGATAAATACTAATTGGAGTATACGGAGAATTTGCCAATTGAATTTGCATAAATGATGACATCGAAGGGCAATAATTGTCGCACTCAGCGGGGGTCCAGTATGCTATTGTAGGCTAAATAGGTAAGAGTAGGATAAGAGGAGTCATCTCCTTAAGAGATGGGGAGGTGACACCCAGTGCCAGGCGAAGGCAGCACACACTGGGGTTATGACCCTGGGAGGGGTACTGCAGTTCGGTCAGTAAGTACATGCACGGTCTGCTGGCTTAGCAGGTATTTACCTCCTTACTCAAGCCCACAGTAGCTCGAGTGGAGTGTGCTTTCAGTCCTGCAGGTGGGACCTTGTCTGCTAAGGCATAGCACTTTTGTATGCATAGCATAATCCATTTAGAGATTCTCTGTGTGGAAATCTTAACTCCAATTCTTTGACCTCCGTATGAAATAAACAGAAAGTCACATGCTCTAATAGTTTTAGTTCTGTCAATGTAGAATGTTAGTGCTCTCTTGACATCTAGAGTGTGTAGCATTTGCTCTGCAACTGAAGTATGAGGTTTAGGGAAGAAAACTGGTAGCGATATTGTTTGGTTAAGGTGAAAACTGGATGCAATCTTGGGAAAACACGAGGGATCAAACCTTAAGTCAACTTTGTCTCTATGGAACTACGTATAAGGAGGAGAAGTTCTAAGAGCTGTGAGCTCACTCACCCTCCTTGCTGAAGTAATGGCTACTAGAAACGCAGTTTTAATAGATAAGTCCTCCATGCTGCAAGAAGCTAAAGGTTCGAAAGGAGGAGACATCAATTTTGATAATACAAGGTTTAAATCCCACTGAGGGGCCGGGCGTGACCTCTGAGGGAACACGTTCATAAGACCCTTCCAAAAAGACTACATCAGGCCGTGGGAAAAAAGTGTTTCATTACCATCAGGTTGTAAACATGATGATAAAGCCGCCAGGTGGACCTTTATGGATGACAGAGATAAGTGTAACTTCTGAAGATTAAGAAGATAAAGGAAAACATGGTTCATATCCAAGGTTTGTAAAGAGATAGATTGTGCTACACACCACCTACAGAATCGTCTCCACTTCATCTCGTAACATTTGCAAGTCGAAGGTCTCCGAGAATTCAGTAATATTTCCGAAACCTCCGGAGGAGCGTTCCTCATTGGGGTAGGATCAACCAAACGGAGAAGTGGAGCATCTGCAAATCGTGGTGCAGAATTTTCCCCTGATCTCAAGACAGGAGGTCGCATGTCACTGGAAGATTTCTGACTTGTGATACCATTCCCTGTAAGGTTTGGAACCAGATTTGGCGGGGCCAAAAGGGAGCGATCAGAATGAGGTGAGCACTGTCTGTCCTGACCTTGCACAGAACTCTGTGAATGAGGGGAAGCGGTGGAAAGGCATAAAGGAATGTCCCGTGCCAAGAGATGGCAAAGGCGTCCGATATCGATCCTGGTCCTATTCCTGCTCGGCTGCAGAATTCCGGAAGCTTGGTGTTCTCCTGTGAAGCGAACAGGTCTATCGTTGGAGTCCCCCACTCTTGAAACATATTTGCCAAGACATCCTCCTTCAGTGACCATTCGTGCTGATCCGTTGTCTTGCGACTGAGACAGTCTGCTTCCGAGTTGTCTTGGCCTGCCAAGTGAATGACATGTGCATGTATGTCGTGTTCTATGCACCAATGCCAAATGGTCTCTGCCTCTTTGGAGAGACGAGTGAATCGCGCTCCCCCCTACTTGTTTATGTACCGCAAAGCTGTGGTATTGTCTGTGACGATCTGAATGTTTTTTCCCTTGATGTGGGGTAGTAGGGCTTTTAGAGCCCATCGTATGGCCCGCAGCTCCAACATGTTGATGTGTAGGTATGTCTCCTCCTGAGACCAAAGCCCGTGAACTTGGATGTTCTCCATGTGTGCGCCCCATCCAGTCAAGGATGAATCTGACGTGATAGTTGTCTGAATGCTGGGGGGATCGAAAGGTACCCCTTTTAGAACTTATTCAGCATTTGTCCACCATTGCAGATTTCATAGAAGTCCCTTTGTTATGGACAGCTTCATGTTGAGGGGGTGGATGGTAGGGGTGTAATTGTGGGTGAGCCATTGTTGCAGTGCTCTTATGTGTAGGCACGCATGTGGTGTTATCATTGTGGTGGAGGCCATTAGCCCCTGAAGGTGGAGAAAAAAAATTGAACCGACTTGGTAGGGTGGGTTCGCAAGTGTTCAGTGCCTGCTGTATGGCGAGAAGTCTCTCTGTGGGGAGGTACGCTTTTGCCTGTCTGGTGTCCAGGATCGCCCCTATGAACGGCAAGTGTTGTGAAGGTTGTAGGTGTGACTTTGCCAGGTTGATGACAAAGCCCAGGTCCTTGAGTAGTGACATCGTCAACTCTACGTGTTGCAGGAGTTCTTGTTGCGATGTTGCTGCGATCAGCCAATTGTCTAGGTATGGGAAGATTCTGACCTTTTGCCGTCTGAGATAGGCCGCCACCACTGCTACGCATTTGGTGAAAACGCGTGGTGCCGTGGATAGTCCAAATGGAAGGACCCGGTACTGGAATAGGAGGTCTCCTGCAATGAATCGTAAGAATTTTCGGTGAGATGGTCGTATCGAGATGTGAAAATAGGCATCCTTTAGATCAAGGGAGGCTAGCCAGTTGCCTTGTTGTAACCCCATGAATATGATGGGTAGGGAGGTCATACGAAATTTACATTTTCGAACGAATTTATTGAGATGTCTCAGGTCCAAAATAGGGCGAGATCCTTTATCCTTTTTAGGGACTACAAAGAACCTAGAGTAGAACCCAGCATTAAGCTGGGGACCTGCTCAATAGCCCCCTTCTGTAGGAGTTTTTGAATTTCAACTAGTATTTGAGTGGAGAGGGGGAGCCCCTGGGGGGGCAGGAGGAGAGGGGAGGTGGGGTGTGGAACTGTATGGCATAACCCAGTTGTACTATCTCTCTGACCCAGCGATCAGTAGAGATGGTTTCCCATACGGGTAAGTAAGGCAATATGCGGTCTTGGAATGAGGGATCATCCTTGTGATCTCCCTTGATCAACGTTTTGTTAAAAACGCAATTTCGTCTGCTGCCCAGACGACGAATTAGAGGATGGTTTGCCTCTGCCCCTTTGCCTATTAAACGTTTTATGTTGTTGGGTGCCCTGTGGTTGGTGATATGGGAATGGGGTCTGCTGCTGGAATCTTTTTCCAGTTTGGTAATTGTAGTGTTGGTAGGGTGACCTTCTTGAAGAAAAGGTATAACCCTGTGTCGTGAAAGGCTTTTTTCATATAGCCCTAATGACACCCGTGGATCTTGCAGTTTGATTCATATCCTTAATCTTTTTCAACGTGTCATCGGTAGAGGCAGAAAACAGTCCTTCACAATCAAACGGCAGATCTTCTATTCTCGTTTTATTTTCTTGGGTCAGAACCGTGGAGCGAAGCCAAGCATGCCTACGGAGGGCGATGGCAGATGCCATCCCTCTGGCATTGGCATCTGCCATATGCATGTTTGCCGTTAATTGGAATTGGGCCATCTGCATGCCTTCTTTTTGAAGTGCTGCTAACTGGTTCGGGTCTGAGGTAGTGCCAATTTTAAACCATAGCCAATGCTGATAGCCGCGCATGGCTGATGCGTAGTTCGCAATTCTAAAGGATAGGGAGTCTGAGGAGAACACTTTTCTTCCAAGGACGTCCAGCCTTCTTCCCTCCCTGTCTGCTGGGGATGTTTGTACTCCTCCCACCCTGGATCTTACAGAGGCAGCAGCAATTACTAATGAGTTGGGAGGGGGGTGGTTGTGGAATATTTGCGCCCCTTCCTTGGGCACCGCATATAGGGAATCTGCCGATTTGTTGGTAGGAGACACTGAGGCCGGTTTCCCCCATAAGGTAGTGGCTGGTTCCAGTAATTACTCTAAAAGCGGTAGCATCACATGTCCCGATTCCCCTGCCCCTAGGATACCAAAGATGGGTCCTGTTTGAGCTTTCTTAATGACCCTCGTGGGAAGTTAAGGGAGGGAGGATGCCATCTTCCTCAGCATAGCCTGAAAAGTCTTAAAGTCCGCTGTGGCTAGCGATATATTGGAGTCCGATATGGTGTCTGGAGATAGTGGGGAGATGGTCTCATCCTCCTTGAGGGATGGGGATGAGGATGATTGCGACGCCGATCTCCCTGGGGAAGCCGTTCTGACTGTAGCCGGTACCGATGGTACCGTTTCCTCTCTATGGGTCCCCAGTAGAGAGGTCAAGAGCTGCGTAGCCCCCAATGGAGCTAACCTCTCGTGTGGCTGCGTGACCGCTATTTCAGGTCCCGAATCGCGTGTGCCAGTGCCGACGGTACCGAGGTCCAGGCGTGCCTGTATCAAGCCCGTCTCCGATGGTGGGGGACATGATATCGTTGCCGTTGGTGCCGCCCTTGGAGGAGCCGGTGGGACATAGGGGTGCCCCCGTTGCGTCGTATATTCAAAGTCCTGTCTGAATGGAGATGGACTACGTGAGCGGTACCGATAGTCATAGGCGTAACCATAGTCCCGGCGCCTGTCCCTTGGTGAACAACAGCACGGTGAGCGAGATCTGCGCTCTATGTGGTACTGGAGGGGTCCGCGTTCGTCCCGGTACCGCGGTGATCGGGACCATGAGTGGTAGTGGGGAGACTGTGAGTGGGGCTCTCTCTGCTCTGCTGGTAAGGTAAGCAGTAGGGGTGGTACCGACCATGTCAGTGGTGTGGTCACCCTCGTCGGTCCCGACGTTGGTGCAGGCGCTTCTTGTGTTGACACAACAGTTGGTCCCAACAGTGATCCCTGTGTCTGGGGTATTGTGCCTGTCTCAGGGCGTTCTGTCATCTCCCGTGAAGAGCTTTTCTTTTTCTCCCCACTCTTCGAGCCCCGCTCCAGAGAGTGTATGGAGCCGTGTATGCAGGGTGCATCGGCACCGGCTTTCGTAGGGCGCCTAGGGCTGGGCGCGTGTGCATCGGCCCCACGTTCCGCGAAGCGGACGGTACCGGTAGTTGTGCGAGTGGAACTGTGCGGTACCTCGGTACCGGTCTCAATGGAGCGGGCGGTACCGGTGGTGTGGGGACTGGCCCTCAGAGACGGCACCGCCGGAGCCGTTTGTGAAGTTTCCATCAGTGTAGAGTGCCGGGCGGGGAGCCTCAGAGGCCCCTCTTCTCCACCTTCTAATGCCCTTTTCATCAGACTGTCCTGTAGCTGAAGCGCTCTGCCTCGTTTTGCTCTATTTGATAGAACCGAGCAAGCTCCATAGGTCCGCGTATTGTGACCCTCTCCCAGGCAGGCTAGGAAGCGGTTGTGCTGGTCACTGATTGAGAGGGTGGCCAGACAGGAGCTACATCATTTGAAGTCCAGTTGCTTGGGCATTCCCATTCACCCCAAGAGCGTAAAGGCCCAGGGAACATCCCCGCGGGCTAGGGCGGCACTCCTACTTACAAAAGTCTCTTCTTCTTTCTTCTATATTTTCTTTAGTTTGCTGACCAAACGCTGAAAAGCGCTGAGAAGTCTTCCAACGCCACGCAGTTGAAAGGAACTGAGGCGGTGAGGGCTCCTCCCCCTATTTATTCTGCCATCCCTCGTGATGCGGGCCCACGCTTTTCTCGGGATGGGGGGGGATGTAAGGGGCGGAGCCCTCACCATGTTCTAGTCTTTTCCAGGCGTAATCTGCCGGGATACTGCTGACGAGAGGTTTTCCGGTGCCTGCAGAGCAGGAAGTGAATCCCAAGAGTGAGAATCGCGGAGATCCTCGAAGAAGAACTGAGGAATACCCATCACTGGGATTTTTCCAAAATTGATTAAATATAGTCAGGGGTGGTTTGGATGTAATTGGTTCTGCTTAAGATGAGATGACTTTGTAAGGTTGCCTAAAGCTTTGTGATTCTAGGGTCTGTACATGAATAGCAATTTTTAGAGGGTCTGTGAATGGTTGATTCCACAAAGAGCTGGTGTGTTTTAGAAGTATTTGTTTCTTTACAGAGTTTTTCACAGTAATGAGACTGAGGAAACATTCAAAGTAACTTTAATACAAAACAAATCTTATTTTGTCGATGCACCCCAGAAGAAGACGAGGACACATTTCGTGGGTTTGAACGGCCGCGCTCTTTATTAATTGTTTATAACCATAAAAAAGGGGGAAGGGGCAACCGTCCCCCTTTAAACTGGGGTCCTACCTTCTCTTAACTATCCCAACCCTGCGACACAGGAGGTTACTGTCCCTACCGGCAAGTCTCATGGCCCTCCAGCCTTCCTACTTATGTCTTTGGTTAACTCTAAGTGAACCTCCTGTGGCCTAACTTCCCAACTTACGCCCTGCCCCGACGGCCGAGTTTCCTCGGGCCAGGGCGGGTTGTTCGTACCTATACCCCTCTTCGGGGCTAAAAAGGGTGAGCACACCGTCACCCCCTGCTTGGCACATGGTCCTCCCAGCGGGTCCGGCCGTTCGTTTCTCACCCTTGGGCTGACCATGCTGTGGGCCGCACTGTGTGGCTATGCATGGCCATGCTGATCTCTTAATGAGATATTTGTAACCATCCTATGCTAACTAATTTAATTTTTTAAATAACTTTTGATCCAACACCTCCGCCTAGAGTGCGACAATTACGGCCTACCACCGGCAAATTGCCCCATCACCCCCTAGGCCGAATCAGGAGGTCACTCGGAAAAGGCGAAAAACCCCTCACCTTCAAATTGCCAATTAGGTTCGGGGAAAATTCCTTTCCAGTCCAAATTAGCGACCGATTATAACTAAGTGGTGCATTTAAAGGGGGTGGGTGGGTGGGTGCACGACTTCCCTGCTCGCCGCCCAAATCACAATGAGGCGGCGAGCAAGGGAGTTCTAAAATGGCGTCCGTGAGATCCTGCCTCTCGTGAGACTCCCGGGCACCTTCCCCTTTACAGCGGCCACTCCCCGTGACTTCCGGTGCCGTTGACAGCGGCCCAGCAACACTCCTTGTCCCCTTCCTCCTGGCGGGGGGTGCGGCCGCCAAAACCCCGCCCCTTCTATCATGGAGGGTGACTTTGCTACATTTTCTCTCATCTTTTTAGACTGGAATCCTGATACGACTAATTTGTGAGTGACTGCAGTGGTACTACTCAGAAGTAACTGCTTTCAGGATTGCAGCCTTGATATTTAAATTTGTTTGCTTGTTTCCATTTGGCATCTGACTTGAAATATTTAACACAATTCCATATTTGGTGGTTTGTTTGTTTTTTCTTTTAAATTATGCAACAAATTGTCAGGCACATGAAGGGAGTGGGTATGTCCCCAAAGTGTTGAAAAAAGCAGAAAAAGAGAAGGAAGAGAGACACAAATATACTTGGCAAAACATACTTGAAATTATGGGGGTGGGAGAACAAACAACATAAGCATGCGCTCCAAGTCTTTAACCTGCAATGTCTCTCAGACTTCGACAGCTTTTTAATGGGTCATGTTTTCAAATGGATGAACATTCTTTGGCAAAAAAAACTCCATGCAGTGGGCTGCAATGGACCAGACATCAACCGCACAGACCTTCTCTTTTCAAACTCATTTGCATCAACCGATCTGCTTCTCCTGGCCACTGGGTAAAGCTGCAAAGCTAACTCTCCATTTGTATTCAACTCTGCGTTCCCTGTAGCTGTTACTGCAATGCAGAACTTGATCTTGTGCCACTTTTGGGGGTACTTTGTTTGACAGCTAGAGGGGAGATTGTGCCTCTTCCTCCTCCTTGTGAATGCCTTCATTTAGTAGGCCGCAAAGAAATAAAACAAGTTAAGTTAGATCAACTGCTTATCAAACGACATGAATAACCATGCCTTCTCTCTAGAAAGGATGATTTTGAGTAGCAAAGGAGGTAGCTAAAGCTGGTCAAATGTGGCCATCTCAGATTTATAAACTCTGCAATGCTTGCACGTACAGTTGTAGTGGGATATGAATTTAGTAATATTATTTGGAAATACCTGGCATGCCCCAGAAAGAGAAATGATTACTTCACTCTACGTATACACAACCAACCCTGGCAATGCATCACTGGATGTGGTGCCGGCAAAAGCATTCTTGTAAAAGATGATACCAGCGTGGAGACTTTTATACAAGCCTCTCTCATCGGTTTATCAGGAGGAGAGTAGTACAGGCTGGATTCTGCTACACTGGGTGGACTCCTGGCTTCTATTTTTCATCTTGCAGGATGGTTATCCCTGGATGCAATTATCAGAATCAGGGAAATGCAAATTTGAGCTATGCTACTTAAGAAAAGATTTGACAGTTTTCTCTTGGGAATGCATTAGGTATAAGGTATCTTTCCTTGGGACAGGGGGTTGGACCAGGTGACCCTTGAGGTCTGTTAAAACTCCTCAGTTCTGGGCTTGTCCCTCCTCCCCCCCCACTCCCAAACACTTGACTTCGATTGATCTTAGGCCTCAGCAGGGAATCTTGCTCAACATCTTTGTGTGCTTTCCAAGATGCATAAAGGTGCAAAAAAGTACTTGAATTGCCTCCATGAGAAACTGCGACACACAAATCGAGCACGGCTTCTGTCATGTGGGAAAACAAAGCTGTGTGGTTTTGGCGGTGATCATACAGAGCAAGCGAAGCTAGATTTTCAGGCATTGCATCCCCTGCATCATAGTTATTTTTTTTGTAAGCCGCCCCGAGCTGTTTTAGGAGGGGCGGGGTAAAAATCTAATAAATAAAATGAATAAATAAATATATAAATGTAGTCACCAAAGCTGCGTGGATTTTTTTCCCCTCGTGACAAAAGCTGCGCCCAAATTGCCTCTTGCAGTTTCTCATGGAGGCAGGTCAGGTGCTTTTTTGCATGGTCATGCACGTCTGAAAGCACCTTTATCATCTTGCTATTGGGTTGACTGCATAAAGGACAGTTCTGCTAGCCTTCTCTTTGAGAGGGAGGTTTGCTGGAGTCCTGTGATATTTTCTTGAGCTGCAGAAAGAATACTCCAAAGAGGACATTCTCCTCACCTAACCACAACAAAAACACATTGACTCTGAAATGAGAGAGGTGACATGAATGATTAATCAGGGTTCCTGGCTTTCCGTTTAGTATGGAAAACCAGAGAAAAACACAGAATTCCCATTTTAGAAGAGAAAAACACAGAATTCTCATTTTCCCCCAGAGAAAAACATGGAATTTCATGTATTTCTGGAAAATTTCTGCTTACAAAAATTTACTGGCGGTAGCAGTGGAAATGTAAAGGAGGTGAAACCTCTGAAGAGGTTCTAGTGTGCGTCCATGTCCAAGAGAAGAGATTTGGCATGAGAAGAACACAGCCACATCTGGCTTTTGGTGCGGCAATGGTATGTTGGGGTCCGTGTTGGGGCTGGTGGGGAGTTGGGAGTCAGAGTGGCACCCCCTCCCCCCACCTGCAGAGGGAGAGACTTGGGCTTCATGCTGGGCTGGCTGGTGGGGGATATTGTTTTATTTTGTTATTTAAGTGGCAGTGGCAACCAGGGCATCAAATCACAAAAAATAATTCGCAATAAACACTTTCTAATTTTAACAGCTAAAAAATGCAGATTTTTGTGCTTAATCAGAGACTTTAGGGTTTTTTCCCCCCCAGAGAATGTCGATTCTTTGGCAGAGAAAACTAGGAACCCTACTAATGATGCTGGCTGGCAGAGTAGTGTTTTTTGATTGACAATCTCACGTCGGGTGTCTTTAGACAGATCCCTGCTCCGCTCCTGCTCCATCCTAACCCTGGGTGGCCCATCTGCAGAGGCAAGCCATGGGGTGAAGCAGAGCAGGCACGTCTCTGTGTCAGCTCTGATCACGGTGCTCTGGAACATCCCAGAGGACCACAAGCGGAGCAGGCCACCAGAACCCAGAGCACCGGCATGGGGTGGACCGTGTATTTGGTAAATTAAAATTTTACATTTTTACCCCGCACTCCTCAAAAGACTAAAGGGAGTCTAAGAGATGGTTGCCACAGAGATGCGGGCCGATCCTCCCGCAGCTCTATGACAAGGGGAGGGAGGACATGTGTGGGCAGACTGTGGGCAGTGGCAGGCTCCATTGAAACCCACCTCCTCTGCTGCCGCCACCAGAGCAGACCTGGGGGTAGCCTCCCTGGAACAGACTTGGGGGTGGCCACCCGCAGGTCTGTCTAAAAGCACCCTATATCTTTACCCTCAACATTTTAATATGTATGGAGAGGATTGGAGAAACACTCAGAAGATCAATGTGGCTGGGAATTGGAAACCAAAGTTAATTTTTGGTCTTCCTGAATGAGGCACTCATTTCTATTACTGCTGTCTTTTGCTGGTTTTATCCATTCTCATTCAAACGAACACATGGAATTACTTGAAAGTTGTAGCTAAATCAGCAGACATAGATATTGGTCGCAATCCCAAACCCCTTGAGCGTGGGATCCATGTGGCTCCCATCCAGCTTCCACATGGCTTGCAATGGGTGCGGGCGCGGTTTGTGTGCACGTGTGTGTGTGCGTACTGTGCTGCGTATGCAGGGCATGGGGCTGGTCCCAATGACTGCCCAGTTTTTTATAACTGAGAAAGAAAACAACAAACAACAACAGCAATAGTAAGACCAATAATAAAAATGGATGTTCAAGACAAGTATATCCAGACCACACAGAAGTTTCAGGTATTAAAATGCTTTTTACAAATGATTCGCTGAGAATCCATTATCCTCAAAGAGAAGGGAGTTCCGGAACACATTAGCATCCCTAAATTCAGGTGCAATTTCCTCTTTAATGAAGAACATCAGAAACAGGAGCCTTGTGGAACCCTTACATGGGAGTAGGAGTGGTTTATTTTCCCCACAGCTTTGATTTAATGAATTTATTGGTTTATAAAACATACATAATGAACAGCAATAATCAGATATAGGTACGGACCAAAATCCGACCAAACAACATTATCATGTCCTAGCGGCAGTTCTGAGTAATGGCAACTATTGCATATTTGCAGCTGCCTGACCTTGCTCATCATATGATTGAAAGTTCAAGAAGCGCTCACGAATAGCAAACGCCTTATACAAAAACTGCGCCATGGCCCAAGGAACTTCAACGGACCGATCAGACAACATGATTTGGGTGAGCTCGGAATTCATCCTCCCGGGATATCTAATCACAAAAGAATTTAACAACTGCTTCCTAAGTTTGTGATACAAGCCACATTCTAACCAGACATGATCTACTGATTCCACTTGCAGTAGATCAAAAGGGCATAATCTCTCCCCAAATGATATCCCCTCAATGCGACCCTCCAAAATCTTGGCATCCCTAAATTCAGGTGCTATTTCCTCTGTAATGAAGAACATCAGAAACAGGAGCCTTGTGGAATCCTTACATGTGAGTAGGAGTGGTTTCTTTTCTCCACAGCTTTGAATTAATTGAACAATGTACCAAAATACATTTGTATCTCGTTGCTACCCCAGTGTCTGGAGGCCATGGCGGAGTGGATGTGGCAGAGAAGACTGAAGCTCAACCCCAGTAAGACAGAGGTGATGGTGGTGGGGAGGGCGAGGGAGGTGTTGGCCCCCCTGATTGGGGGGTTCGCCCTCCAATAGCTCAGCAGGTTCGGAGTCTGGGTGTGCTGCTGGACTCGGATCTCCGCCTGGATCGACAGGTGGAGGAGGTGGTGAAGGCCACCTTCCGCCAGTTGTATCTAGTGCGGAGGCTGCATCCTTATGTCTCCGGGCCAGACCTCGCCTCCCTCATCCATGCCTTTGTCACCTCGAGGCTGGACTACTGTAATGCACTCTACGTGGGGCTGCCCTTGTTCCTGGTCTGGAGACTGCAGCTAGTGCAGAATGAGGCGGCCTGGCTCCTGATGGGGTCGGGTAGTCGGGAGCATATAACACCTGTGCTCCGGACTCTGCACTGACTGCCAATAGCGTGCTGGGCCTAGTTCAAGGTATTGGTGTTGATCTATAAGACCCTTCACAGTCTGGGCCCCTCCTGCCTCAGGAACCGCCTCACCCTCCACGCCCCAGAGCGACTTCCTTCAGTCTGCCAGGGGTGCCTTCTTGGAGGTCCCCCGTGTTAAGCGGTGGGCCACAATGGAGAGGGCATTCTCGGTGGCCGGGCCGCGTCTTTGGAATTCCCTTCTGGAGGAAGTTCACCTGCCCCAAGCCTTTTGACATTCCAGCGGGCTTGTAAAACCTGGCTGTTCACCCAGACCTTTGGGGAGCAGGGGGGTAGGGTGGGTTCAGGTTTTGACTCTCCCCTACCTTTTATTTTTATTAATTTTGTTTCCCAACCCTGTTTTAGCTTTAAATTATTGTGTTGGGTTTTAAAAAAAAATGTTTTTATGATGTTTTTATGAAATTGTACGCCGCCCCGAGATGCCACGGGCGTGGGGGGGGGGAACTCACAAATGCTTAAAATAAATAAATAAATAAAATTTGAGGGGAGTATTCAAGCAGAGGAAATGGCAAAAGCAGCATGTGAATTTGAATTCACTTGTTCCCACAGCTCTATTTACTATGAACAGTGACTAAGAGACAAAAGAGTAAAGCAGGAAGGGAGGCCTTCTTTGTTAGTGGTGTGCATCCCTAAGGTTTTCTATTGTCGACACATCCGGAATGAGACAAGGACCACAGCTGGGGTTTAAACTTCCACATTAGGGCATTAGGTGGGGCAACTGCCTCAGGACAATTCGGGTCCAGTACAACAGAAACCAAGCAGGTTCAACATGACAGGAAACTGGCCTAGATGTACCCTCGAGTACCAGCCTCAGTTTGTTAACCAACATCATCTCCTCTTCACTCCCGGGCTGTGGGTGAAGGGGACAATATCCTTTCTGGACTCAGGAGCACCTGAAGACCGGGGACAGTGCCTGTCCCTGACCGCATTCACTAAACACCCCTCCCAGGGTTGCAAACCTCGGCACTTACCATGCCCTGTGTCTGTGCCAGGTGTTGCCTCCCCAACTCTTGAGATCATTCCCCATCTACTTCTTTTCTAACTAATAGATCATAACAGTACTGGACCACTGCAAGACTGTGACACAGCATTGATAGGCAACAACAAGCACCTCAATCCCAGTTTACTGAACAGCCAATTAATCCAATTCGTTATTAGCACTGTGAGGAAGGTGAAAACCAAGAATCTTACAACCAATCAAGGGTTCTTGTAAAAATATCCTGGCCCCAAATGTCAACTGATACACTCATAGCATTACAGGGAAGGGCGGGTGCATGCTAATTCTCTGGTTCCAGCCCCACAAATGAGGTAGGAGCTTGGCATTCTGCTCTCTTCCCCCTCTCTTCTCACTTCGCGAGACTGTTCTTCCCACCAGCTGGCCCTGGTTGCTGGACAACCCTAGCTGGGCCAGCAGGCTTTTTTCACACCACAGCCGCTTTCTCCATAGCATGCCTCATTTCCTAATAGGGAGCATGACAAGCATCCCTTTTGCTGGCATTAAATACCAGGCGAAGGACTATTAGCTACAAAAACAAAGCGCACCCCCATTTGTATCCATAAATAATTTATTTTATTCATTTATTTCTTTACATTTTTTAGTCGCCCCATCATGCCTACGGCATCTTGGGGCATCTTACAAAAAAAAAAATATATATACAATATTAAAATTCAATAAGAAACATAAAAAGAACTTAAGCAAAATTTAAAACATCTCCCCCCCAGCTACCCCACCCTCACTTCCGAAGGTCTGGGCGAACAGCCAGGTGTTGCAAGCTCGGCGGAAAGCCAGCAGACTTGGGGCCAGGCGGGCTTCCTCTGGGAGGGAGTTCCAAAGGCCACCGAGAACGCCCTCTCCATGGTGGCCCCCCGTTTTACATGCTGGACCTCCAGAAAGGCACCCCCGGTGGACTGAAGGGGTCGCTCTGCGACGTGGACGGTGAGGTGGTCCCTGAGATATGAGGGGCCCAGACCGTGTAGGGCTTCATAGGCCAGAACAAACACCTTGAATCTGGCTCCGTATGCTATCGGCTTCCAGTGCAGAGCATGGGGGTAATATGTTTCCGTCGTCCTGTCCCTGTAACGAGATAAGCCACCGCATTCTGCACTAGCTACAGCCTCCGAACCAGCGTCAAAGGAAGCCCCACGTAGAGCGTGTTGCAGTAATCTAGCCTCAAGGTGATGAAGGCATAAATGAGGGTGGCCAGGTTGGGTCTGGAGATGTATGGGTGCAACGCACCCCGAACCCCTTCATGATCTCCCCCAAGGGCTGCATATACACATTCAACAGTAATGGAGACAGAATGGAACCTTGCAGAACGCCACAATCCAGGGTTCGGGGGCTAGATGTTTGAGCCCCCAGCACAACCCGCTGGCTTCTCCCCAAGAGGAATGAAAGGAACCACCCAAGGACAGTCTCATCCAGACCCCACAGGACTCGTAGCCATCTCAACAGCAGCCTATGGTCCACTGTGTCAAAAGTGGCCAAAAGATCTAGCAGGACCAGAAACGTTGAACGTCCTGCATCCATCTCCCGGTGGAGACTGTCCACCAAGGCCACCAACGTCGTCTCTGTACCATAGCCGGGGCGGAACCCAGACTGAAAAGGGTCAAGGAAACTGATGGTGTCCAGATGTGCCTGAAGCTGCAGTGCCCCTGCCCGTTCAATAATCTTCCCTAAAAAGGGGAGATTAGACAGAGGTCGGTAGCTGGCGAGTGCGTCCACATCCAAGGAAGCTTCTTCAGCAGGGGGAGCACTGCAGCCTCCTTGAGACTGGGTGACAATCTCCCCTGCCGAAGGGACACATTCATTACCCTCGCCAGCATCATCCCCAAAGTCTCCCTGGAGGCTTTCACCAACCAGAACGGGCATGGATCTAATTCGCAACTGGTGGCTCTGACAGACCCCAGAAAATCCACAGCATCAGCTGGCATCACTAACTGAAATGAATCCCAGAAAGATGGACTAGACGGTGCCGCCATAACCTCGCGTTCTTCCCCTACTGCCCCTAATCCGGTGTCAAAGTTACTCTGGATCCGAGCGATCTTGTCTGCAAAGTAGATGACAAACTCATCACAGCAGGCCTGGGACAAGTTCCCGTCCAGGCGGAGGCCGGACTGACCAGCCCCCGCACCACCCAGAACAGCTCCGCTGGGTGCAACTTTGCAAATGCTATGAGGGCAGCAAAGAACTCTTTCTTTGCTGTCCTCACAGCCTCAACACAGGACCGCAAACGGGCCCTATGGAGAAGTCAGTCGGATTCAGAGTGAGTCCGACGCCAGCATCGCTCTAGTCGCCTGCCTACCTGTTTCATATACTGCAGCCCCTCAGTAAACCAAGGGGCCCTGCAGTGTCAAGACGGAGGCAGGGGACCTCTCGGTGCCACCCTGTCAATGGCCTCCCCGAGCAAGATGTTCCAATCTCAGACACGTTCATCGACAGAGTGACTGTCAGGGTCTAAGGTTAACTCCCTCAGAGCCTCCTGGAACCGTTGCGGTTCCATCAGTCTCCGAGGGCGGACCAACCTAACTGGTCCACTCCCCTTCTGGAGTTGGTGTGCTGAGAGGCTGGCCAGTAGGAGATAATGAAAACGTTATGAAAATGGATGAATAAGCAAATGATTGTCATTTGCTTTAATCCATTTTTGTTTAAAAATACAATTTAAAAAACTGTGCATGTACAAAATAGCCGCCAGGGCCATTCTACGCGTGCACCCCCCTTTTCCAAAATGGCACGGACAGCGTTGGTGAAATTTTGGGAGAAAGCAGTCTGTCTGTGCATGTGCAGAGTGGCTGCTTCTTTCCAAAATGGCACTGGTACTGCTGGCACCATTTGGGAAAAGGGTGCACATACACAGAATGGTCCAGCAGCCATTTTGTGCATGCACAGTGGTCTTTAGTCGTTTAAAAAAAAAACAAAAAACCCTGACCTCCCCCCAAAATGAACATGTTTGTTATGAAAACCCCCAAAACGAAGGGATTTTTGTACACACAAATGAAAACTAAACCAAAAATGAGGCCTTCTGCAGGGCCTTTTTTATTTTTAAATAGAAGATTTGTTTGAGTATATGCCTTGCAATTCAATATGACTGCTACTCTGGCAGGAGCAAAAAACCTCCCAAGTGGCACAGGGAAATGAATCACAGTACAACTGAGCATGTTGTAAGGTGTCAGCACTGATACTATTCTTAATCAAGTGAAATAATGTTTCCCAACTTTGCTGCCAACACCGGCTGTGTGCTCCTAAAAGCATATCAGTAGGGCTCCACTGGTGCTTAGGGTTATAGCAATGGGTCTTACCTCACAAAAGCCTATCCAGAAAACGGAGGATGAGTATTCAGGATCAGGCCCATTTCCCCATTTATTTAGGAATATATTTTGGGTGACAGATAGAAACATATGCATCAAACTCTATAAAGCATTGCCAGATGTGTAGCAGTAACACATCACTGCCTGCGTTACAGAGGAATACCATACGTTGTATTCTATTCCAAGATAACAATCAGCAATAGAGGTTTGTTTTCGGAAATGAGCTAAACGTTTAGATTCCTATCAGGTGCTTATCCAAACTGCTTGAGTCTTGAAATCAGGTCGTGGATACTATCAGAACAGGTCTTTTGTTAGCTTCCTATCTATTTATTATTATTTTATAATTTATAATATGCCTGACGGAAGAGCCAGGTCTTACACGGACGGCAGAATATAAAGGAGGCTTACGGTGAGGTGGACCCGAGGAGGGAGTTCCACAGCGGCCGCCAAGAATGCCCACTTGTCAGTCCCCACCCTCTATAGTGGGGAACCTCCAGGAGGGAAGTCCCTGACGACCACAGGAGCCACCCAGGGGACCAGTAAGTGAGGCGGTCCCTCAGATAAGCAGGGCCTAGGCCATTTAGGGATTTATAGGTTAGCACCAGCACTTTGAATCTGGATCAGAAGACAAAAGGCAGCCAGTGCAATGCCTGGAGCACTGGCATAATTTGCTCCTGGCAGCTCGCCCCAGAGAGCAGATGGGCCGCAGCACTCTGCACTAGCTGCAGCTTCCAAACCATCACCACGGTCAGCCCCATGTAGAGGGCATTACAATAGTCTAGCATCGAGGTGACAAATGCATGGATGACAGTGGACATGTCAGAGTCCAAGATATAGGGGCGGAACCGCCTCACCAGATGCAATTGGTGAAATGTACTCCTGCCCACAGCTGATGCCTGGAGATCCAGACACATCTGTGGTTCCAGGATCACTCCCAGGCTCCTAACCTGAGATGTCAACATGAGGCGAACTCCGTTGATAACAGGTAACAACCCCTCATCCAGGGCCCCGGCCTCACCAATGAGCATCACCTCCATATTGTTGGGATTCAGTTTCAATCAGCTCAACCTCATCCAGTCTGCCACAGCTGTCAAGGACCAGGAAAGCACTAAGACTGCTGGCCCTGGGTCAGACGAAAGAGACACGTATAGTTGTGTATCATCATCATACTGATGACAACGAACTCCCCATCTGAGTACAACCTCTCCCAATGACTGCATATAGACATTGAACAAGAGAGGGGATAGAATGGAACCCTGTGGGACACCACACGAGAGATCCCTAAGGGAAGATGTACAATCTCCCAGAATCACCCATTGAGATCTACCTGCCAGGAAGGATTGGAACCACTGTAAAACTGTTCCACCCAACCCAGCCAGGTCCCACAGGCAAGTCACCAACACCTCGGCTTGCTGTATTGAATGCTGTCGAGAGATCAAGCAGAACCAGAAGGGTTGAACAATGCTAATCTAGCTCCACTCAGAAGTTGTCAACCAAAGCCACAAGTGCAGTCTCAGTGCCACAACCTGAGTGAAAACAGGACTGGGAAGGATCTAGAAAACTGACATGATCCAGATGCATTTGCAACTGATGAGCTACTACCCATTCAATAACCTTACCTAAAAAGGGAAGGTTAGAGACAGGCTGATAGCTTGCCAGGGAGTCCACATCTAAAGATTTATTTTTTTTGAGGAGAGGTAAAACCACATCTCCCTTAAGGGACTCCGGTAACCTCCCCTCCCCCAAGGAAGCATTGATCACCCTGGCCAGCAATGGCCCCACTGTCTCCCAGCTGGCCTTGACCAGCCAGGATGGGCAAGGGTCCAGTTCACAAGTTGTAGCTCCCACAGAACCAAGCACATCCACGACCTCAGCATGTGTCACCAATTGGAATCGATCCCATAAACAATTACCAGAAGGGGCATTTCTTACCTCTGGCTCTGCCATTGTGTCCAAAAGGACAGTGTTGGAGTAGTGTTCAATGCAAGCAATTTTATCAGTAAAGAATGCCATAAGCATGTCACAACAGGCTCCAGGTCCAGGTGAAGACAGACAGAACTGACCAAACCCCTCACCACTCGGAAAAGCTCCACCGGATGCAACTTTGCAGACACTATGAGTGCAGCAAAGAAACACTTCGTTGCTGGCTCCACAGCCATGGCATAACTTTTCAAAAACAGTTTATGCTGCAATTGGTCACATTAATCACAAATGCGGCACCACCGTCACTCCAATTGCCTCCCCTCACGTTTCAGCCGCCCTAGGTCTTCTGTGAACCATGGGACGTGTGGTGCCGAAACGCGAGAAATGGATGCCTGTGAGTCACCTGATTGATAACCCCAGGCAACCAATCATTCCAATAAGGCCACCAGGGCATCGATGGAGCTGTTGCCAAGGTCTGTGAGTAAGTCCCCCAGAGCAGCCTGGAACTGAGTAGGTTCCATCAGCTTCTGAGGGCAGACCATCCTAATGGGTCCTACACACCTCTGGTCAGGTATACATGCTGGGATGGAAGCCTGAAGGGGGTAATGGTCCAACCATGACAAGGGTGAGCCAACCATACTCCTCACAATTGGACTCCCTGCCTCAAGGCGTTGCAGAACAACAGGTCAAGCGTATGGCCCCCCTCATGCGTCAGGCCCACTACTACCTGGGACAGCCCCATGGTTGCCATGGCAGCCATGAACTCCAGTTCCGCACCATGCAACCTGGCCTCGGCATGGATATTGAAATCACCCAAGCTTCGGGAACTACAAGACCAACTCTGAGACCAGGGCCACTAGAGCTGGCGGGGAAGCCGCTGGGCAGTGCCCCACTCTGTCCTGAGGCAAATCACACACAAGATATATACCCTCTATCCCGGCCTCAGTTCCCACCAAAAACCTCCTATCAGGCAACCCATTCCTAAAAACAACAGCTACGCCACATCCCTGTCCCCCCAGTCTGGGCTGATGCTGCATGGAATACCCAGCTGGTAGGTACGGGACTACCGGAATTTCCGGTATCCGATAATGCCGGTACTGGGCGTACTGGCATTATCGGATTCAACCCGGTAATCCAGTCCGGTTACCGGATTCCGGGTAGCGGATTTTTTTTTTTACATTGCGGCCATTTAAATGAATGGCTGCAATGTAAAAAAAACCCACCAAAAACCTCCCCGAGTCCAGGCTGCACGGGTGGAAGGGGGGACACCCGCCACCCACCCTGCCCAGCCTGGATTTAAAAAAAAAAAATCCCCTCCGTTGCTGGCAAGTTCAACCCAGAGCGCCCCCCCCAGCACCCCCCCAGTATTAAACCCCCCCCCCAGCACCAGCACCAGCGGCCGCGGCGTCCCAGCAGCCGGTAAGTAAGTAAGTATTAGACCTGATCCCTGTGTTAACACAGTGTTAACACCCCCCCCAGGGATCACCCTACTACAAGTTCCCAGGATCCAGTACCTTCAGTTCAGCTCCGGGTGGCGGCGGCGGCGGCGGTCTGGAGGCCTCAGCGCTGGCTGTGGCTGCCGGTTTCAGACGCTGTAGGCCTTCCGGGGAATATACTTACTTACCGGCTGCTGGGACGCCGCGGCCACTGGTGCTGGAGGGGGGGGCTCTGGGTTGAACTTGCCAGCAACGGAGGGAAATTTTTTAAAAAAAATCCAGGCTGGGCAGGGTGGGTGGGGGGTGTCCCCCCTTCCACCCGCACAGCCTGGGAGGGGGAGGAATTTTTTTATTCCATTGATTTCAATGGGGACACAGTGCCCCATTGAAATCAATGGAATAAATCCAGTACCGGTATACCGGATTTAATCCGAGATTCCGTTTTTTTTTAAACCGGAATCCGGTAAATCCGGTAGCCGGTAATTGCCCCGGGGTCCCACCTCTACCAGCTGGAATGAGGTCAGTCAAAATTGGCCACGGCTAAGCATACATCCAGGTCACCATAATACACACAAGGTCAGCAGCCCAATCCATTATTAATTGTTATAATAATAATAATTATTATTATTATTATTATTATCATCAGCATTTATATAGCGCAAGCAATTTACTGGTACTTTACAGATAATAAGATAGACACGGTGCCTGCCCGAGAGTTTACAATCTAAAGGCAGGGGGAGGGAACACCGGGAAGGGGGAACATAGGGAGACACAAGGGATGCAACAACCATGAGGATGCAAGAACTCAGATACATGTTCTTGGCTTGGTAAAAGTACATTGGGAGTTTACAGATAACAGGTGGGGGAAAAGCCTCGGTGGGGATGATTAGCAGGGGTTAGGAAGGGCAAAGCGGAAGAGGTGGGTTTTGAGGAGGGACTTGAAGGTACGAAGGGAGAGGGCAAGGCGGATGTGGGCACGGAGGAGTTCTAGGTGTGAGGGGCAGTGAGGGTGAGGGAGGGAATGGAAGAGGAGCGGAGTGCTCGAACAGGGGTTTGGAGGGAGATCAGGGCAGAGAGATAGGGGGGAGCAAGGTTATGAAGGGCTTTGTAGGTGAAGACGAGGAGCTTGTGCAGAATACATTCAGGAAGGGGGAGCCAGTGGAAAGAGGAGAGGAGAGGCTGCACATGGTCAAAGCAACGGGCTAGGTGGATGATCCTGGCAGCAGAGTTTTGAACAGAGATGAGGGAAGAAAGGTGGGAGCGGGGAAGGCCAGCGAGGAGGTTACAATTGTCGAGGCGTGAGATAACTAGGGCATGGATGAGAGTTTTGGCAGAGACGATAGACAGAAAAGGGCAGATCTTAGCAATGTTGTGGAGGGAGAAGCGGCAGGATTTGGCCACGGAGTCAATGTAGGGTTTGAAGGTAAGGTGCAAGTCGAAGATAAAGCTCAAGCTACAGGCTTTGGGGGACAGGGAGGATGGCAATGGCAATTGACAGGGAAGATGGAGAGGAAGGATCCGCTGCTGTTGCTCCTGCCACCACTGAGCCCTGCAGCCGCTGTTGCTCCTTTGGGTTTCCCACCGACCATCTGTGGGGAAGGACATGGAGGAACAGTGAGTGCAGGGGCTGGGGGGGGGGACCCACTGAACTGGGACTGTGTTTCCACCATCCCCTTCCCCTGCCTGCACCAGGAAGTAGCCTGGGGGGCAGGCATAAAAGAGAAGCACCTGCGGCTTTGCTGTAGGCTGCATACTGGCGTTCACGAGGCAAAGGGCCCTTTGGGGCCCTTCGGGGACTGTAGGGGCTAGGGTATTGTAAGTTTGTTTTTTGTATTGGGGATGTGTTTGGGGGAGGTAAAGGGGGATGGCGCCAGCCCCTGGTGGCAGCAGGGGAGTAGGGGTGTGATGTTTAAAAAATTTTGGTGTAGATTTATTATGATTGTTATTTTTTGTGATTTTTGTATTATGATTATATTGTTGTTGTTGGTTGGCCCCTCCTCTCCTGGCCCCTCCCCTCCTGGTGAGAGCAGGAAGATGGGGGGGGGATTGATGGGCTCCTTCCCTGCTAGCAGCAGGGAGGGAGCATCTGGATGGGAAATCGTGGGTAGAGCTAAGGTAGTTGTTGGTTATTGTTGTATTGGGTTATGGGGGGGAGGTTTTTGGGAAAGGGGGGAGATTATGTTATATGCTTTGCGATAATAGGTTTTTGTGTTAAGAAATGTTTTGTTTTTGAATATGTTTTGAATAAGTTGAAATTGATATTCTTGGCCAGTGTGTTTTGGCATTGATTTTCTATTGCTGTTTTGTATTTCTTCCTTTTCTGAAAGCCGCCTTGAGTCACCGTAGGCGAGAGAGTGCGGGGTACAAATTAAAGGTTGATTGATCAATTGATTGATTGATTGACTGACTGACTGACTGATTGATTGGGAGGGAAGATCAGGAGTCCAATTTTCCCCATATTCAGTTTGAGTTGGCGTTAAGACATCCAGGTGGATATATCAGAGAGACAGTTGGTGAGAGGGAAGGAGTGGAGAGAGAGAGTTGAGTGCCATCAGCGTATAGGTGGCATTGGAAGCCATGGGAGGCAATGAGTTTGCCTAGGGATTGGCTGTAGATAGAGAAGAGGAGTGGGCCGAGGACAGAGCCTTGGGGAACCCCGATCGAGAGGGGAAGGGATGAGGCGGGGGAGGAGTTAGGAAGAGATACATTGAAGGAGTGGTCAGAAAGGTAGGAGGAGAACCAGTCGAGGACAGAGTCCTGGAAGTCCAGGGAGTGAAGCAATTCAAGCAGGAGCGAGTGGTCAACAGTGTTGAAGGCAGCAGAGAGATCAAGAAGGACAAGAATAGAGTAAAGGCGGTTGGATTTAGCCACAAGATCATTGGTGATCTTAGCCAGAGCAGTTTCAGTGGATTGAAGGGAGTGGAAGCCAGATTGGAGGGGTCAGGGGAGGAGCTGGCGGAGAGGAGGTCAAGGCAACGGGAGTCGACAACCCGTTCAAGGAGTTTGGAAGCAAAAGGTAGGAGCGAGTCAGGATGGTAATTAGAGGGTTCAGATGGATCCACAGTGGACTTTTTGAGGATGGGAGAGACAGTGGCATGTTTCAAGGCAGAGAGGAAGGAGCCGGTAGAGAGGGAGAGGTTGATGATGTGCAAGAGGGGAGGGGTGACAGCAGAAGCAATGGAGATCAGGAGGCGGGAAGGAATGGGGTCCAGGGGGCAAGTGGAGGGGTTGGAGAAGGAGAGAAGGGCGGAGATTTCCTCAAGGGAGGTGGGAGGGAAGGAGGACAGGAGAGAGAGGTGGAGGGAGGGGGGAGTGGTAGGGGGAGAGGACTTGGAAGCAATATCCAGGCGAATCTTGTCAATTTTAGAGGTGAAAAAGAGAGCAAGATCCTGAGCAGAGAGAGAAGAGGGAGGAGGAGGACAGGGGGGTTTGAGAAGGGGGTCAAAGGTGGAGAAGAGGTAGCAGCGGTCCTGGGAGCAGGACTCAATGTGTGAGGCATAGTACTGCTGTCTAGCAAGGGAGATAGCCAAGTTGAGCAATGAGAGGCAGAATTTGAAGTGGAGGAAGTCAGTGCAGTAGTGGGATTTGCACCAGAGGTGTTCAGCAGCCCAAGGGCAGGAGCAGAGATAGCGAATGGTGGGGGTAAGCCAAGGGCGAGGCTTATGGGAGCGAGCTGGGCAGAAGGAGAGGGGGGCAAGGGAGTCAAGGATGGAGGCGAGAGAGGAGTTGAAGGTGGAGATGGCAGAATCGGTGGCGGAGAAGGAGAGGACTGAGGGGAGGAGGCAAAGTCCTGCGGCACAATAGCCTGCAGATCGCGAAAGGGATGGGGAGATGGGGAAGAGGAGGGGGAGCAGTGCAAGAGGTTGAAGGAGGCAAGGAAATGGTCAGATATGGGATGGGGCTCAAATGAGAGATCGGAGACAGAGCAGTTCCTAGAGAACACGAGATCAAGAGAGTGACCATCAGCGTGGGTGGGGGAACTAGTCCAGAGGTGGAGATTAACGGAGGAGGCTGAGGAAGCAGGCGATGCAAGGCTGAGAGGCTGCATCAACATGAATATTCAAGTCACTAAGGATGAGTGTGGGGATGTCATCGGAGAGGAATAGGGTGAGCCAGGACTCGAACTCGGAGAGAAAGGAGGAGAGGCAGCCGGGGGGGCTGTAGATATTCGCAACACGGAGGTGGAGAGGGGAGTAGAGGCGTACGGAGTGAGCCTCAAAGGAGGGGAAGGAGAGAGAGGGGGGAGCAGTTGAAACTGGTAGGAAGAGGCAAGGAGGAGGCCTACTCCGCCACCCCGGCCTTCAGCCCGGGGCTGGTGGGAGAACGAGACCCCTCCGAAGGAGAGGGTGGCAGGGGTGACAGAGTCAGTGGGGGAGATCCAGGTTTCAGTAAGGGCGAGAAGGTGAAGGGAATGAGCGAAGAAAAGATCGTGAATATAGGGAGCTTTATTAGCAGAGGAGCGACAGTTCCAGAGGGAACAGGAGAATTGGAGTTGATCAGAGGGGAGACAGGGAATGGGGATAAGATTAGGGGAAGGGGGACGATGGGATCGGTGGGAGATGGGCCCTAGGGCAGAGGTAGGTAGGTAATCCTTTTTTAATGGCGTGACCCCTGGTCATTGACAAAATAAATACATTACAAATTCAAACATACATTCATAGGGCAGAGGGGTAGGGGGCAAGACGTGGGGGGGGTGGAGGAGGTGTGGGGACAGTGGAGAGAGAAGATAAGCTTGGTGGGAGGTAGGAGGAGAAGGGAAAGAAGTAGGGGGATAAGCAGGTGAGAGGGAAGGAGAGAGGGGGTGAGAGATAAGAACAGGCATCTTGGTGGGTTGGTTATAGCTTAGTCCTCCTCCACAGCACGGTGGTGGCATGTCCTCTCCACTAGGTGACTTATTGGCTATCTAAGAAATAACCTGAAGACCACCATACAACACGGGGCTCAATCTTGCAAGCTTTTTGCAAGAAAATTCCATACAAGTCAGACAGATTATTCATATCATGTGTACAAGAGTTACGTGTGAGGGACATTTTCAGGTTCAGATAGGTCTACTCTCTGCAAAAAATTGGATGTGTGAAGGATCTGGAAAATTGAAAAAAAAAAACCTCAAATCCAACAAGAAAAATAAATTCAAATGAACATGATTTCTGGAGTGTATTTTTTATCCCAGTATTGAGCTTTTTGGTTGGGATCTGCATAAGAGACCAGGGAGATCTCCCTATGACTTTCTGTTGTAAATGGAGCCAGTTCTATATATCCACAAAAGTCAATGAGAAAAGAATGTCAATAAGTTCAAATGTTGTTTGAAATTTTATGGAAATGTAATTATTCTTAATTCTTAAATTCAAATGACGTTCTCTTCAATGATATCTGGTTCTGATGAAGCCTACACATGTACTCCTATGTATGCATGCATACAGACCCATACAGATGTCCCTGGGAAGGGTGTCCTGGTCCCCAAAAGGTCCAGGATGACCTTGGGACAGCCACTGCCACCACCACCCACTGGGATCATGAAGGCCATGCAAAGCCCCTACCCAGCTAAAGTCTGCCTCATCCCTAGCAGTTTTCCTGTTCAGCAACTAATCCAACAGGCACAGAAGATCAGAACATAAAAACATAAGAAGTGCCATACTAGGTCAGTCCAATGGTCCATCTAGCCCAGCATCCTGTGTCCGACAGTGGCCAATCACAGTGGCTGAGAGAAGCACCAACAGGTCACAGTGGGGGATCCATTCTCTGTTTTCCTCCAGCTCCAGTCATGTTCCCTGATCCTGTCTGGATAATAGCTGCTAATGGATCTATCTTCCAGAAACTTGTCCAAACCTCTTTTAAACTCAACTATCAGGGATGGATGAACGCAGTTCGGAAGTTCGGACCGAACTCAGTCTGTTCGGTCGACCGAACCGAACCAAACTCGAATTTCAAACCGAACCGAATTTCTGAACGCCGTTCTGTTCGCCCATTCCTAGTGGCAACACACACCAAAAAACCTGGTTTTGAATGGCCAAATTTGATTCAGAAGTTCAGAATTCGACCGAACTTGGTCTGTTCGGTCGAATTTTGAACTTCTGAATCAAGTTCGGCCATTCAAAACCAGGTTTTTTGGTGTGTGTTGCCACTAGGAATGGGCAAACAGAACGGCGTTCGGAAATTCTGTTCGCCCATCCCTATCAGCTATAGTACTGGCCCTTACCACAGCCTATGGCAGTAGATTCCACAACCCAATTATATGAGTGAAAAAATATTTTCTTTCATTTGTTTTAAACTTGCCACCCATGAGTTTCATGGAGTGCCCCCTAGTTCTAGTACTAGCTGAGAGGGTAAATAACCGCTCCTTGTTTATTAGTTCCACACCACTCACGATTTTATAGACCTCTATCATAGCTCCTCTCAGTCGTCTCTTCTCCAAGCTGAAGAGTCTCAACCTACCAAGCCTCTCCTCATACGGGAGCCCTTCCATGCCCATGATCATTTTTGTTGTCCTTCTCTGTACCTTTTCTAGTTCAGCTATGTCTTTTTTTTAAGATGGGGTGACCAGAACTCCACACAATATTCAAGGTGCAGTCACACCATTGATTTGTATAGAGGCATTATAACATCATCAGTTTTATTCTCTATCCCCTTCCGAATAATTCCTAACTTTCTGTTTGCTTTTTTGACTGCTGCTGCACACTGCGCTGTGGATTACATTGTATTGTCCACAACCACCCCCAGATCCTTTTCCTGAGCAGTAATTCCTAGCTTAGTACCCAGAATTGTGTACGCATAGTTTGGATTATTTTTCACTACGTGCATCACTTTGCACTTGTCCACATTAAATCTCATTTGCCATTTAGATGCCCAGGCACACAGGGTCATAAGATCCTGTTGCAGTTCCTCACAGTCTGCTCTTGTTTTAACTACCTTGAATAACTTGGTGTTGTCTGCAGATTTGATTACCTCACTTTTAACACCCTTTTCCAAATCCTCAATGAATACATTAAACAGCACCGGTCCCAATACAGATCCCTGAGGCACATCACTTTTTACATCTCTCCATTGTGAAAACTGACCATTTAGTCCAACCCTTTGCTTTCTATCTTTTAACCAGTTTCTGATCCATAGTAAGAAACTACCTCCTGTTCCATGACTTTTTAACTTTCTCGGCTGATTTAATTCCTTGTCTGTGCATATGCTTATGGTTTAATTTGGCTACTACTGAGAAAGGAATTAGGCTGTGGATTACTGAGTTGCTCCTTAATTTTTAAACTTGGGAAATTTATATGAATTGTACATGAGATGATGGCTTATTTGATGATCGTTGGAAAGTTTATCTTTGCTTTATTAGTTTTATATGTTTAATAATTATTTAAAATATTTTATATTTTTGCAAAGACCATTCGCCAAGCAATAAACATTTTTATTTTATTTTTTAAAAATCCTCTCTCAAGAGTCTCTCATGAGGGACCTTATCAAATGCTTTCTGGAAATCCAGGTACACTATATCTACTGGGTCTCCCTTTTCCACATGCTTATTTCAGCGGCGGCCCTATCCCGAGGGCACCTGGGGCAGCGCCCTGCCCCCGCTCCCCTTCGTCCCCCTGATGCCACTGACACAGATCGCTCACTGACTGAGCTTTGCAGATGGCTGAAATTGACATCGGAGCGCCACACTGCTTTGACTGCTGCAGCTTGGCTTGCAGAGTCTGGAGTCCCAGAAGGGACAAACTTGGACTTAACGTGCGCTGGGCAGCTGAGCGTTCTGTCCAAGCATGCCGCTGGGAAATGAAATTTCCCTGAGCGGCAGCTTTGCATTGAGCCCTATGGGCTCAATGCAAAGCCTCACCTGGGTGTTCAGTGGAGGTGCTCAGCAGTGAGATGTGCTGCAGTGTTGAAGCTTGAACTGACTCAGTCAGTTGAGTATGTGCGCCGCAGCACATCTCGCCGCCGAGCGCCTCCACTGAATGCAGTGAACTGCCTTGGTGCCAGTCACGCCGATGGTGGGTAAATGCGTGGGGGGGGGTCGGGGAGCAGAGGCACTGGGGAAGGGGG
>QEPC01000820.1:979009-997921 GCA_003113815.1 Sphenodon punctatus | reverse complement strand
ACCCCTACTAATCGCCCCCCACCCCCCGCCAACACACACGCAGCAGAGGGTGAGGGGAAATTAGTATTTAATGCCCCATGATTCAATTGACGTTTTGAAATCGTGAGATGTAACTGTTAGTCTGGTGATCTTATGGGTGTTCAAAATGCTAGAAATTTGATGTTTGTGATCAAACTGAGGTTTTAAAATCGTGAGATGTAACTGTTAGTCTGGTGATCTGCCTGCTTTTAAACCTGGCAGAGGAGGTGAATATAACCTGCCTAACTGAAAGTAATTTAATGTCCATCCAATGTTAACCCTGGGAACTCCTTGCTTCTGGCTGGGTTATGTCCTGGCTCCGCCCCTAGGCTAGGCTCTGCCCCTAGGCCCACCGGCCTTACTACCCCAGTGCCCCTCCAACATCAAAACCCACCAGCCGCCCCTGGTTTATTTACACCCTCAAAGTATTCCAACAGGTTAGTGAGGCACGATTAACCTTTATTAATTCCGTGTTGACTCTGCCCCATTAATTTAAGCCATGTTTATCAACATGCCCTGTAATTCAGTCCTTTAATGATAGTTTCCACCATTTTGCCCGGCATAGACGTCAAGCTTAGTGGTCTGTAGTTTCCAGGATCGCCTCTGGATCTCTTTTTAAATATCGGGGTTACATTTGTCACCCTCCAGTCCTCAGGTACAGTGGCAGATTTTAGTGACTGGTCACAAATTGCTAACATTAAGTCTGCGATTTCATACTTGAGTTACTTCAGTACTCTGGGATGAATGCCATCTGGCCCTGGTGACTTGTTAGTATTCAGTTTGTCAATTTGCCCTAGAACATCCTCCAATGTCACATTCATTTGTAAAAGCCCTTCCAATTCCTCGCCCACAAAGAAGGATCCGGCGTGGGTACCTCCGCAAAATCCTCCACAGTGAAGACTGACGCAAAGAACTCACTCAGCTTCTCTGCAATGTCCTTATCCTCCCTGAGCGCCCCTTTTACTCCTTTGTCATCTAATGGTCCAACTGACTCCCTAGCAGGCTTCTTGCTTCTGATGTATTTGAAAAAGATTTTGTTGCTTGTTTTTGCCTCTTTAGAAAGCCTCCCTTCAATATCTCTCTTGGCCTGTCTTATTAACACTTTATATTTACGTTGCCAGTCTTTATGCTCTTTCATATTATTTTCACTGGGACTAGCCTTCCATTCTTAAATGATGACTTTTTGGCTCTAATAGCATCCTTCACCTCCCCATTTAGCCATAGTGGAAGATTTTTGGTCTTCCTGCTTCCTTTTTTAACTTGCGGGATGCATTTAATCTGGGCTTCCAGAAGGGTGCTTTTAACCTTGCAACTGTGCTTTTTAGTTTCTTTTTAACTAGTTTCCTCATTTTGTCATAGTCTCCCTTTTCAAAGTTAAATGCTACTGCTATACTTTTGTTTGTCTTTCTCACTCCAGAAATTACGTCAAATGTGATCATATTATGATCACTATTGCCTAGTGGCTCTGACAGTTACTCCTTGCACCAGGATCCTGCGTTCCACTCAGGACTAGATCTGGAATAGCTCCTCCTCTAATTGGTTCCAGAACCAGCTGTTCTAGGAAGCAGTCATTTACGGCATACAAAAAATTGACCTCCACGTCCCGCCCCAAGGAAACATTCACCCAATTAATATTAGGGTACTAGAAGTCACCCATTATTATTACGTTGCTGACTTTAGTAGCCTGTCTAATCTCTTTTAGCATTGCTTTATTAGTCTCCCCGTCCTGGTCAGGGGGATGATAGTGCGATACTCTCTAGGGAACAGTTTGCATTCTTTAAAATTTTAATTGTACTTGACTCAATGGTGTCTTTTACATATAGAGCCACCCCACCACCAACTCTATCTACTCTGTCATTTGGATATATTTTGTACTCTGGTATTACAGCATGCCATTGGTTATCCTCATTCCACCATGTCTTCGTGATGCCTATAATGTCTAGATCTTCATTTAGCGCCATATACACTAATTCTCCCATCTTACTTTTTAGGCTTCTAGCATTTGTATATAGACATTTTAGTGTATTCTTTATGTGTACACTTACAAGATATCATGTAAGTGTCCAACAGTTTAATTTTGGTATGCTGACTAAGGCAGACCATCTACTTGGGGAAGCCCTGCCCCATGACTGTGTTTCAATTTCACACCATTCCTTTATCTAGCCCACAGCTGTACGGTCACACACTGAAAGAGGAAGTTCAGAGAAAGGGAGCAGAGACAGGGGCAGTTTCTCCTAGGGGGCACCAAGGCGCTGACCTACCAAGTGCCCCGGTTCCCCCTGCACTGCCACTGAGGCCAATGCTGCAAAAGCAGCGCTGCTCTCAGTGGCATGTAGCAGAAACGGTCCCCTCCCTTGCATCAGTGCTGCAGAATCAGTGCTGAAGTCACCACCACCAATTCATGGATGCAAGGGAGGAGGCTTTCCACACATCCAGAAAAGTGCACAGTGCTGAAAACCACTGCATGCTTCTGTGCATGCTCCTCAGTTCTGGCACACACAGACTTGAAACAGCTAAGAATAATTGCAAAACTGCAATTGCTGATGTTAACAAAAACTAGAAACTGAAGTAAAAAAAAATGCCAAAGTTAACAAAGCTACTGAAGTAAAATTAATTTCTATGAATGAAGCAGGACACAAGTACCACTTTGTATCCCCTTTACTCTAAATTGACACAAATATACTAAAACTTGTCAAATTCAATATTCGCAACCGATATTCGTTTCAGCTTTAATCTAGGTACATGCCTCCGCCTCCCAATGTTGTATTTAAGGGCATCCTTATTTTTATCTTTCTACATATAAATATGCATAGAAGTATTGTCTCCAGTCTACTTATTTGATAATTTTTCACATATTTGGAAGCAGTGTAATTTACCACCATGCCTGGGAGATAATAAAATTTAACCATTTATACACTGCCAAATTCTGCTCTGGGTTACTCTAGTGCAAATGAAAGCAGAATAAGGTCCACTAAGCATACATTAAAAAATAAACAAGCAAAGAAAGCCAATCTACTGTGGTACAGGGAAACACATGTGCATGGTATGTTAACTACGTGTGAAATGAGAATAGAAAATATTTTTGCGAGACTTGCATATGAAATCTTGCTATGGTTTTTGAGAATCTCACAAGATTCTCACCCCACCCACCCCCAAAAAAACCTGCTTTTGCACATACACACAAAATGACTACCATGGCTATTCTGCACATGCGAGGCCCCTAACGACAATTTTGCACATGTGCAGAGCATTGTTTTGAGGTCTTCGAGAATCTCATGAGATTCTTGAAACCCTAAAATTAATTTTGTATTTACATTTATATCCCGCCCCCTCCCATCAACATATAAATAAGGGTAAAACAGTCAGACTAAAAGAAAACCTCACCTCCCACCCTATGCACTTCCTTCCCCAGAGGACTGGGTGAACAGCCAGGTTTTACAGGCCTGGCAGAAAGTTTGGCAGACTAGGGACCAGGAGAGCTATGGTGAGGCCACTGAGAACGCCCTCTCCATCGTGGCCCCCCGGTGCAAAATGGCCACCAGGGCCCATGCATGCACAGAACGGCTGTGGCTGCCATTTTGCACATGCGCAGAGAGGCTTTTTTACTCTCGAGAATCACAGAAAAATGGTTCAAGAATCAAGCAATTCTCAACTTGTTCTCATTCTCAAAAATCTTGTCAAGAACCTAGTTCTCAACTAAATTTTTGAGAACAGTGAGGGTATCAGCCCTACTGCTAACCAGAAACAGTAAATTGTAAGTATTCTCCTTGAAATTAGATCATTAGAAGAATCATACCTGGAAACAGAGGAAATGGTTTTTTTAGAGCTAAAAATGGGTACTTTAGTACTCGTTGATAACAACTGCATTTTTTAGTATTGTATTGAGTACTCAACAGGATATCTGGGTACTGATCACAGATACGTGAAAAACTGATAATTTGATTTTTGGTACCTATTTTTTATTTTACAATTACTTATTGGTAAACCAGGACAGAACACACAAAAATTAGGACTGGAAATTGAAAAATCAGTACCGGACATTGATATTCCATGAGCGGAAGTCAACATTCTGGGGCATCCGGTACTCTGAGTCACAATCAGAACCTGATTCTGGTACCAGAAATTAATTGAGTCTACCCATTTGTTCATGTACCTAATTTCAGCTCTATTCTTGTTATCCCAGCTTTCGACTGCTTTAATTCAACCTATGTCAGTGGAATTATTTCTCATTTTCTGCCAGTGCAAACAAGATCGGGATCATGTTCTCTATGATTTCTGGTTTTTAGAATAGCTTGGCAAAAATTAAAGTAAAGGGATACAAGGGAAATTTCAAATGTTGCTGGTTAGAATGGTATCATCACTGTTGAAGTCTGTGGGGTACTGTTGGGATTATTATGCTACTAAAGGAATTTGGAAACAATGTATATAATGATGGTTCTGAAGTTACAAATGAACATGTTACATGGAGTACTACAGAAATAAACTGCAAGCAACTTTTTGCTTCATGATTTTTGCAATGTAATGCACCCTAGGGGAGTTGTTTTTGAAGTGAGCACTGAAAGTTTAACACCAAATGCCACAGAAATAAACAACAAGCATTTCACTGTTTCTGATGCCGGATTTAAATTCTGTTCTGTCTGAGAGACAGAGGGTTACTGTCTTTTTTCTTTCTTTTTTTAAAAAAAACGGATCTATACAATTTGACAATAATAAATAAAACGTAATTTGGCAACCGAAGATTTGTTTCTCCTTTCCAGGAAGAAGAGGACGTGATACTGATAGATGGGTCTGCCATGAGAACATTAGAAGGCTCCTTAGCCGCAGATTTCCAATAGAGGTAAATGAGCAGGAAAGTCCCATGGGACTGAATCAATGAAAGAGGTTGTCCTGGGAAACAATGTTTGTTGTATATAGAACATTATTCTGGAAGCGTCTTCATGTCTATAGATTCCACTGTAGCTTATTTTACTTCATGCAGGGTTTTGACCAATATATTTAATAAGTTCATCTCTGTTTATTTCTACTGCAGACCTATTACACCTCAGGTGTTTTTAGTGTACTATGGATCACCAAACCAATAGGAGACATTTAGGAGAATACTTACAATTTACTGTTTCTGGTTAGCAGTAGGGCTGATACCCTCACTGTTCTCAAAAATTTAGTTGAGAACTAGGTTCTTGACAAGATTTTTGAGAACGAGAACAAGTTGAGAATTGCTTGATTTCATTTTACCCTGCCCTTCTCAAAAGACTCAGGGTGGCATGGATGAGGAGTTCCTAAAACAGACTGCATATCTTTCAAGGAGGCAGGAAGTGGTTGTAATGGATCTCCAACTACCACAATATCTGTTGGAAGACAAGACTCTGCTAAGCAAGGAATGTCCAGTAAATTCAAGATTTGCCTTGCCTTCTTTCAGAAGGCAGAGGAAGGAACGAGGGGGTCAGCTATCCTAGACATGAGCCAAAGCAACAGGAAAGACTTGGTCAATGAGGTGAAAGCCGTGGGAACTCTGAGGGAAAGTGATCATGAAATGCTTGAATTCATGATCTTAAGAAAAATTAAAGGTGAGCATAGTCAAATGGGTACCTTGGAATTCAGGAAAGCTGATTTGAATGAAGAGAAACGTTAGGTAGGATCCCATGACTAGATAAACTAAAGGAAAAAGTAGTCCAAGATGGCCGGGAGTTTCTGAAAAATGAAATACTGAAGGCACAACCACAAACAATTCCAATACGAAAGAAAATGGGAGACATTTAAAGAAACCAATGTGGTTGCACAAAGGGCTTTTTGATGAGCTGAGAATTAAAAAAGACATAAGAAATGGAAGATGGGACAAGTCATGAAGGATTAAATGCATTCCGCAAGTTAAAAAAGGAAGCAGGAAGACCAAAAGTCTTCCACTATGGTTAAATGGGGAGGTGAAGGAGTCTATTAGAGCCAAAAAGGCATACTTTAAGAAATGGAAGACTAGTCCCAATGAAAATAATACGAAAGAGCATAAACACTGGCAACATAAATCTAAAATGTTAATAAGGCAGGCCAAGAGAGATTTTTGAAGGAAGGTTTGCTAAAGAGGCAAAAAAAAGCAACAAAAACTTTCTCAAATACATCAGAAGCAAGAAGCCTGCTAGGGAGTCAGTTGAGCCATTAGATGACAAGGGAGTAAAAGGGACGCTCAAGGAGGATAAGGACATTGCAGACAAGCTGAATGAGTTCTTTGCATCTGTCTGCACTGTGGAGGATTTCGGGGAGGTACCCACGCTGGATCCTTGCTTTGTGGGCGAGGAATTGGAAGGGCTGTTACAAATCAATGACGTTGAAGGATGTTCTAAGGCAAATTGACAAACTGAATACTAACAAGTCACCAGGGCCAGATGGCATTCACCCCCGAGTTCTGAAGGAACTCATATGAAATTGCAGACCTACTGTTAGAAATTTGTGACCTGTCACTAAAATCTGTCACTGTACCTGAGGACTGGAGGGTGGCAAATGTAACCACGATATTTAAAAAGGGATGCAGAGGCGATCCTGGAAACTACAGACTAGTAAGCTTGACGTTTGTGCCAGGCAAAATGGTGGAAACCATCATTATAGAACAGAATTACAGGGCATGTTGACAAACATGGCTTAATGAGGCAGAGTCAACAAGGATTTAGTAAAGGTAAGTCATGCCTCACTAACCTGTTGGAATTCTTTGAAGGTGTAAATAAGCATGTGGACAAGGGAGACCCAGTAGATATAATGCACCCAATTCAATTTCTTTATTAGCATGGCCGTAGCCATTGCTCACAACAAAATAATAGAATCATGTATCGTGTATCTGGATTTCCGGAAAGCATTTGATAAGGTCCCTCATGAGAGACTCTTGAGAAAATTAAAAAGTCATGGGATAGGAGATAGTGTCTTACTATGGATCAGAAACTGGTTAAAAGATTGAAAGCAAAGGGTAGGACTAAATGGTGAGTTTTCACAATGGAGAGATGTAAAAAGTGGTGTGCCTCAGGGATCTGTATTGGGACTGGTGCTGTTTAATTCATGATTTGGAAAAGGATGTTAAGAGTGGGGTGATCAAATTTGCAGATGACAGCAACTTATTCAGGGTAGTTAAAACATGAGTAGACTGTGAGGAACTGCAACAGGATCTTACGACCCTGTGTGCCTGGGCATCTAAATGGCAAATGAGATTTAATGTGGACAAGTGCAAAGTGATGCACGTAGGGAAAAATAATCCAAACCATGTGGACAAAATGCTGGGTACTAAGCTAGGACCACTTAGGAAAAGGATTTGGGGGTGGTTGTGGACAATACAATGAAATCCACAGAGCAGTCAAAAAAGCAAACAGAACGTTAGGAATTATTCAGAAGGGGATAGAGAATAAAACCGAGGGTATCATAATGCCTCTATACAAATCAATGGTGCGACTGCACTTCGAAAAATTGTGTGTAGTTCTGGTCGCCCCATCTCAAAAAAGACATAGCTGAACTAGAAAAGGTATACAGAAGGACAACAAAAATGATCAAGGGCATGGAAGGGCTCCCGTATGAGGAGAGGCTGTGTAGGTTGGAACTGTTCAGTTTAGAGAAGAGACGACTGAGAGAAGATAAGATAGAAGTCTATGAAATCATGAGTAGTGTGGAACTAATACGCAAGGAACAGTTATTTCCCCTTTCAACTAGTACTAGAACTAGGACACAGTCCATGAAACTCATGGGTGGCAAGTTTAAAACAAGAAAATATTTTTTTCACTCAGCATATAACTGGGTTGTGGAATCTACTGCTAGAGGCTGTGGTAAGTGCCAGTACTATAGCCAGGGACCCAAGTTCACTGCACCAAAACATCTTAAATTCTGCAATCAGTGAAGCCAAATTCTGCAAATTCACTGCGAGCATTAATATTTGCAAAATTTACTTGATTTGCATAACTATGCATGCTGGGAAGCAAATTGGCAACAGGTTTGACATGGAATCACAACTTTGCTAATCAAACACAACTCAAATCCTCTGGAATTTCAGCACTCCAGAATTCCCACCTCATTAAAACCCCAGACCTCCCTCACCCAAACATAGGGCCTTCAGACCACACCCACCCACCCACAATTCGTCTCCCAGGGGTCTATTTACCCTCGGGTCATGGTCACACCTTCCAGACCGACGGCAGCTGCAGCAGAAATTTTAGTTTGGGGTCAGACGACAAGTTTATGCCTGAGCCAGGATTTAAAGATACTGCAGACCATCCCCACTGCAGTGTCACTGCAATTTCAGCATGGCACTGCGAGGATTGACTGATTCTGCGAGAACTGGCTGATTCTGCGAAAATCACTGCAAATTGCAGCAACGCAGTCAACTCGGGCCCCTGACTATAGCTGAGTTTAAGAGAGGTTTGGACAAGTTTCTGGAAGATAGGTCCATTAGCAGCTATTAGCCAGACAGGATCAGGGAACATGATGGGTGCTGGGGGAAAACAACAGGGAATGGATCCTCCATTGTGATCTGTTGGGTGCTTCTCCCAAGCCACCATGATTGGCCACTGTCGAAGACAAATTGCTGGGTTAGATGGACCAATGGTCTGACCCAGTATGGCACTTTTTGTGTTCTTATGATGTATACAGACAAGTAGCTCAGACTTGTAGGGACAGTGTCAGGTACGCAAAAGCACAGAATTAGCTGAGGCTAGTGAAGGATGCTTATAACTAAAAGGGTTTTTTCAGGTATGTAAAAGAGGAAGAAAAAGGAAATGGTAGGTCTGCTGCCTGACCTCAGTGGCTGGTAAAATAGTGGAAGTGATAATTAAGAACAGAATTACTGGGCATATTGATAAACATGGCATAATCGGGAACAGTGAATTTGGATTTAGCAAAGGGAAGTCATGCCTCACTAATCTATTGGAATTTTTTGATGGCGTAAATAATTTTTATATTTATTTATTTATTTCCTAGATTTCTATACCGCCCCATCCTGCACGCAGCTCGGGGCGGTTAACAACAATAAAACAATTTTAAAACATTTAAAAACAAATCTAAAAATATCAATAAGACAGGGTAATATACAGTCATAAATTAGTATATAGGTAAATAGGTGGGGGATTAAAAATCACACACCCCTCCCTCCCAAAGGCCTGGGCAAACAGCCAGGTCTTACAGTTACGCTGAAATATCAAAAGGCTTGGGGCCAGGCGAGCTTCCTCCGGAAGGGAGTTCCATAGCCGCGGCCCTACCACAGAGAATGCCCGCTCCATCGTGGCCCCCCGCTTAACACGGGGGACCTCCAAGCGGGCACCCCCGGCAGACCGCAGGAGCCGTTCCGGGGCGCGAAGGGCGAGGCGGTCCCTAAGGTAAGAGGGGCCAAGGCCGTATAGGGCTTTATAGATCATCACTAGGACCTTGAACTTGGCCCGGCACACTATCGGCAGCCAGTGCAGCGCTCGGAGCACCGGTGTAATGTGCTCCCGGCGACCCGTCCCCGTAAGAAGACGGGCCGCCGCATTCTGCACCAGCTGCAGCCTCCGGGCCAAGAACAAGGGAAGCCCCACGTAGAGCGCGTTACAGTAGTCGAGCCGCGAGGTGACGAAGGCATGGATGAGGGAGGCCAGGTCCGGGCCAGAGACATACGGACGCAGCCTACGTACCAGATAAAGCTGGCGGAAGGCAGCCTTAGCGACTGCCTCCACCTGCCGCTCCAGCCGCAGGTCTGCGTCCAATATGACCCCCAGACTCCGGACCTGCTGAGCTACAGGGGGGCAAACCCCCCCAATCAGGGGGGCCACCACCCCCTTCGCCCTCCCCACCACCATCACCTCCGTCTTATCTGGGTTGAGCTTCAGTCTGCTCCGCCGCATCCAATCCGCCACGGCCTCCAAACATTGGGATAGCACCGAGACAGCAGGGTCTGGGTCGGTAGAAAACGAGAGGTACAGCTGAGTATCATCAGCATACTGGTGACATCGCACCCCGAACCCTCTCACGACCTCCCCCAAGGGCTGCATATAGATGTTAAATAATAATGGAGACAAGATCGATCCCTGCGGAACGCCACACGGTAAGGCGCGGGGGCTCGATGTTTCCTCCCCCAACACCACCCGCTGGCTCCTCCCCGAGAGGAATGAACGGAACCATTCAAGAACAGTCCCGTCCAGACCCCCCCGGTCACGCAGTCGTCTCAACAGCAGCCCATGGTCCACGGTGTCAAAAGCGGCCGAGAGATCGAGCAGGATGAGAAATGTCGAACATCCCGCATCCATCTCCCGGCGGAGGTCGTCCACCAAGGCCACCAACGCCGTCTCGGTGCCATAGCCGGGGCGGAACCCAGATTGAAAAGGGTCAAGGAGCCCGATATTATCTAGATGACCCTGGAGCTGGAGCGCCACTGCCCGCTCAATAACCTTCCCTAAAAAGGGAAGGTTAGAGACAGGTCGGTAGCTGGCGAGCGCGTCTACGTCCAACGATGGTTTTTTCAGCAGGGGGCGCACCACAGCCTCTTTTAAGCAAGGCGACAACCTCCCCTGCCGAAGGGACGCATTCACCACCCTCGCCAGCACCGTCCCCAACGTCTCCCCGGAAGCTTTTATTAACCAGGACGGGCATGGATCTAGTTGACAACACGTGGCCCTCACAGACCCCAGGACATCCACCACATCGGCTGGCGTCACTTCCTGAAACTCACCCCATAAAGATGGACCAGACGGACCCTCCGCCCCCCCGCGCTCTTCCCCTACTGCTATCAACCCAGCGTCGAAATCGGCCTGAATCCGAGCGATCTTGTCTGCGAAGTAGATGACAAACTCCTCACAGCGGGCCCGGGACAAGTCCCCATCCAGGCGGAGGGAGGCCGGACTCACCAGCCCCCGCACCACCCGAAACAGCTCCGCTGGACGCGACTTCGCAGACGCTATGAGGACGGCGAGGAATTCCTTCCTCGCCGTCCTCACAGCCTCCACATAGGACCGCAAATGGGCCCTATGGAGAAGACGATCGGAGACAGACCGAGTCCGACGCCAGCGTCGCTCTAGCCTCCTGCCCACACGCTTCATACACCGCAGCCCCTCAGTAAACCAAGGGGTCCTGCGGTGACGAGACCGAGGCAGAAGGCGCCTCGGAGCCACCCTGTCAATGGCCTCCTCCAGCAAGATGTTCCAATGCCGGACCAGCTCATCCACAGAGTGACCGTCCACATCCAGGGTAAGCTCCCTCAGGACCTCCTGGAACCGCTGGGGTTCCATCAGCCTCCGAGGGCGGACCATCCTAACTGGTCCCTTCCCCTTCTGGAGGGGGCGCGCTAAAAGACCGGCCTGAAGGAGGTAATGGTCCGTCCACGACAAGGGCACCGCTGTCACCTCCCCCACAACCGGACCCCCCGCCTCAAGGCCAGAGCCGAAGATCAGGTCGAGGATATGTCCCCCCACGTGGGTCGGGCAGATCACCTCCTGGGACAAGTTCATAGTTGCCATGGCGGCCATGAACTCCCGCTCCGCCCCAACAAGGCCGGCATCGGCGTGGACGTTGAAGTCCCCCAGAACCAAAGTCCTGGGGGAGCCCAACACCACCTCCGAGGCCAGCTCCGCTAGAGCGGTAAGGGATGCCGCCGGGCATGAAGGGGCCCGGTACACCAGCAGCACCCCTAGCTTGCCCCCAGCCAAATCGATCACCACGTGCAGAGCCTCTACACCCACAATCTCCGGCACTGGATACCTCCTAACAGGCCAGTCTTCCCTAAAAACAATAGCTACGCCTCCTCCCCGGCCGCTCATGCGGGGCTGATGCTGCACGGCATACCCAGCTGGAACCAGATCCGCCAAAGTTGGACCGGCCAGATCATCCAGCCAGGTCTCCGTGATGCATGCGAGGTCCACGGCCCCATCCACGATCAAATCGTGGATAATCGGGGCCTTGTTGACCACGGACCTCGCATTCATCAGCACCAGCCCCCCACGCGCGGACCCTGGACCCGGGTGGTCCAGGGTCCAAATAATGATGTGGATAAGGGGGAGCCAGTTGATACAGTACACCTGGATTTTCAGAAAGCATTTGATAAGGTCCCTCATGAGAGACTCTTGAGGAAATTAAAAAGTCATGGGATGGGAGACAGTGTCCTACTATGGACTGGTAACTAGTTAAACGATAAGAAACAAAGAGTAGAACTAAATGATCAGTTTTCACAATGGAGGGAAGTAAATAGTGGAGCACCCAGGGATCTGTACTGGGACTGGTGCTGTGTAATATACTCAACGATCTGGAAAAGGGACTAAAGAGTGAAGTGATCAAATTTTCAGATGACACAGTTATTCAAGGTAGTTAAAACACAAGTGGACTGTGAAGAATTGCAGGAGGATCTTGTGAGACTGGGCATCTAAATGGCAGATGAAATTTTATGTGGACAAGTGAAAAGTGATGCACGTAGGGAAAAACAATCCAATCTATATGTACACAATGGTGGGTTCTAAAGTAGGAGTTACCACTCAGGAAAAGGACCTTGGAGTCATTGTGGACAATAGATTTAAAAAAACTCAGCTCCGTGTATGGCCACAGTCAAAAAGCAAACAGAATGTTAGGAATTATTCATAAGGGATAGGGAATAAAACTGAAAATATCATAATGCCACTATATAAATCTATGGTGCAAATGTTCCTTGACCATTGTGTGCAGTTCTGGGGTGCCTCCATCTCAAAAACAAATATAGTTGAAATAGAAAAGGTACAGGGAAGGGCAAAAAAAAATGATACAGGGTATGAAACGGCTCCCCTAGAAGAGAGGTTAGACATGTTGGGGCTCTTCAGCTTAGAGAAACAACGTCAGAGAAGGGATATAATAGAAGTTTATTAAATCATGACTGGTGTGGAACAAGTAAATAGGGAACAGTATTCGCTCTCTCAAATTGTAATAGAACTAGGGGACACTCCATGAAACTAGCAAGTATTAGATTTAAAACATATAAAGAAGCATTTTTTCACTCCATGCACAATTAAGTTGTGGGATTTGTTGACATAAGATGTGGTCAAGGCCAACAGTATAGCTGGGTTTAAAACAGGAACAGACAACTTTCTGGAGGATAGGTTCATTAGCAACTATTAACCAGAGGTAGTTTGGGGGAATGTACCTTTTACTGTCAAGATCTAGGGAGTAAACAACAGGGAATGGACCACCCCATTGTGACCTGTTGGGTACTTCTTCCAAGCAACCCAGATTGGCCACTATCAGAGATAGGATTTTGGGCTCGATGAACCATTGGTCTGATCCAGTATAGCACTTCTTACGTTCTTATGCTCAGTGAAGATGATGAAATGTTAACAGGTGGCAAAGAACTCTTATTTTGCCTCTATCTTATTTCAAAAGGGAAACTGTGTCCAACCAGTTGAAAGTAGCATGGATGATGAGGGGAAAGGATTTCAGCTCAAGATAGGTAAAGAGTTGGTCAGAGAATACTTAGCTACTCTAAAACAAGTTCAAGTCTTTGGAGTCAGATGAATTACAACCTAGGATACTGAAGGAACTTGCTGGTGTACTCTCTGAACCTGTCAGTCATCTTTGAGAAACTCATGGAGAAGGGATGAGGTGCTGGAAGACTGGAGATAGGTAAACGTTGTCCCTATCTTCAAAAAAGGAAAAAAGGAGGATCCAGGAAACTATAGACAGGTCAGCCATACATAGATACCTGGAAAAAAACTAAAACAGATTATAAAGCAGTCAATCTGTAAGCATCTAGAAATAAAAACAATGTAGTGATTCTTAGAAGCCAGCAGATAAGGGGAAGCCAGCATGTTTGTCAAGAATAAGTCATGTTAGACTAATCTCATCTTTTTTGATTGAGTTACTAGTTTACTGGGTCATGGGAATGATATGGATGTAATATATCTTGATTTCAGAAAAGTATTTGACAAAGTCCCCCATGGCATCCTTCTTGGGACGGTGGCAAAATGTATACTAGATGATATACCAATAGGTGGATTTACAGCCGATCAAGTAGTGTCCATCAATGGCGCCTTATCAATCTGGATGAAAGTGTCGAGTAAGGTGCTGCAGGGTTCCGTTGTGGGCCCAGTACTGTTCAACATCTTTATTAATGACGTGGATGAGGGAGTAGAGGGAATTTTATTAAATTTTTAGATGACATAAAACTGGGAGGAATAGCTAACGCCTTAGAAGACAGCAATAAAATTTAAAATGATCTTGGTAAATTGGAAAACTGGGCTTAAACAAACAAAATGAAGTTCAATCGAGATAAATGTAAAGTTCTGCATTTAGGTAAGAAAAATCAAGTGTCCAAATACAGGATGGGGGATACCTGGTTTGGCATCAATACATGTGAAAATGATCTGAGGCTTGTAGTTGATCACAAACTGAACACGAGTCATCACTGTGATGCAGTCGCAAAAAAGGCTAATACAATTTTAGGCTGCATTAACAGAAGCATTATTTTCAAGTCATGAGAAATAATAGTTTCACTCTATTCTGCACTAGTCAGACCTCATGTGGAATACATTATGGTGTCCAGTACTTGGCACCACACTTTAAGAAAGATATTGACAAATTGGAACTGGTTCAGGAGGACGACAACGAAGATGGTCAGGGGTCTGGAAACCAAGTCCTATGAGGAAAAGTTGAAGGAGCTGGGTATGTTTAATCTAGAGAAAAGAAGACTAAGGGGGAGACATGATAGCTGTCTTCTGCTACCTGAAGGGCTCTCACAGAGAGGATGGCAAAGATTTGTTCTCTCTTGCCCCTGAAATCAAGACTAGGAATAAAAGGGCTCAAATTACAAGAAAGCAGATTTTGGTGAAACATTAGGAAGAACTTCCTAACAGTAAGAGCTGTTTGACAGTGGAACAAATTGAGGTTGTGGGCTCTCCTTCAGTAGGGATTTTCAGACAGAGGCTTGACAGCCATCTGTTGGGGATGCTGTAGGTGTGGATTTCCTGCATTTCCTGCATTGAGCAGGGAGTTGAACTAGATGAACTCTGAGGTCCCTTCCAACTCTGTTGGGTTAACTACAATGCATTTACATCATCTTCCCTAAATTCAGGTGCACTTTGAATTGACTAACTGCCAGTTTTCCCTTGATCCTTAATAAATGAAATGTGATACCATGCTTTCATTTCTGCCTGTAATTTACCGTGCAAATAGGAGGCTGCCTTTCTGAAGAAACACATTTTTTATGGGATTATATAACATGGCAGGTTTGCCTTCACCAACATCTGCTCTCAGTCACGTTGCAGCTACACCCATATCATCCCCGGGAATAGTGTTTCTGTGGTATGTAGCTGCTACTCCAATTAAAACAGGAGATGCAACCTTTGTTTTTATTTTTACTGGGTTCACGCAACTAGTGACAACTGGCCGTTTCTGATAGTCCTGCTGTTGTATACTATTGACTTCCATTTCAGTAAATAATTAAGGAGCATATTATTCACCAGCTGTTGATAACCATCAGAGTTAGTAAAACTATGTGAACAGAAGTACAGAGCCTCAAACTTTGGTAATGATCGTTTAAAATAACAGAATCGTAGGGGTGTGCATGCTGTTTTCATTATCGCAATAATGAAAATGACAAAAAATAACTAAATCAATAACAATATCAAAAGTAGTTCTTGATTTTGTTATTGCCTAGCTGCCTGGCAGGTGTTTTGGGGAGCGAAATGTGGTGAGGGGATGAGGGAGCAGACATCTTGGAGCCAGAAACAGTATCGAACTCTTAAACTGGGCCTGTGATGGGAGGGAAAGGACCTGATCGATGTAACTGCTGGCCAATGAGCAGTGCAAGCAAATCCCAGGCAGTTGAATGGCACCCTGTGATTGCTCAGTGCCTCCTACCTCCCAGAACTAATCAGAGGAGCTCCAGAGGAGGGCACTGCAACCCTTGATACTGCAGGGCTGGGCTGCTTAACTCTGGTTCTGTGTTAACTATTGCTCTGTCAGGGTGCATTTGTAGAATCTGCTGGTGCTTGCACTAAACATCCTCCCATATATATCCCTACCACCTTGCCAATCCTTATTCCTTACCCTTACATTTTACCTTTTTCCTTCCCCTGCCTGTCTCCCCCCGTACATACATATATAGAGATAGATACAGGAAGAATAGTGTATAGAGACAGACACACACACAAACTAATATCTATATCTGTATATATGGACAGGGGGAGACAGACAGGGGAAGAGAAAAGGTAATTTCAGAGGTATATCCATTACCTCTAATCTATCTCTATTCTAGATCATCTAGTATATATATTAGACAGCAGATAATATATATACATATTAGGTGATCTAGAATAGAAGTAGATTAGAGGTAATGAATATACCTCTGAGTTTACCTTTTCCCTTCCCATGTCTGTCTCCCCCATACAGATATAGATATTAGTTGTGGGTTTGTGTGTGTCTATAGATAAAGAGAGACAGACAGACAGACACTAGGCTGTTTTATTATATATATTAGAATTATAGGATTGAAATATTTTGTATTATTCATAGGTTAGGTTTAGCTTAGATTCTGTATATATTATATACACACACACACACTCACGCAGATATATATATGCACACACTATATATAAATAAAACTAGATATTGTATGTATACCAATACCAAAAACAAAATATTAGTTTCAGTGCTGTGGGACTCTCCCTTTGCTCTATTCAGAGATGGAAACAAAGTATTATACAACCTACTAAACCAGCTTCTGACAGTGAGAATACATAAGCAGGGCCACCCTTAGAATTTGCAGGGGCAGGGCAAAGTTAAGATGTGTGCCTCTGATGCCCCCACTCCCTTTGGGCCCTTACACCCTGCCCTGGTGAAAACGGGGGCCACTATGGGGTCCCCAGGAAAAGTGGGGCCTGAGGCAATCACCCTATGGAAAGGCCAGCCCTGTGTGTAACTTTTTCAGGTCCCAAAAGGCCCTGCCTGAAGAAAGGACTTGTGTGGCCTGAAATCTTGCATCCACTCCAAGACAGAACAGATACTCTGTTCTTTCAGCATCCACTCCTCTCTTATCACTGTGGTGAAATGAGCAGCTAAATTCCTGCTCACAAGAATTTTTGCCATATCGGGAACCAGGATTGATTTCCTGACCATTTCCCAATACTTATGTGACTTCTTGATTCTCACAATACTGTCACTGATTTTCCAACTTAACTTTTACTGCTTGCTATTTTGCCAAGGATATCATTTAACCTCCAGGTTTCTGTCTGTTCACTGTACCGCATTTCTGAGTCAATCACTGTGCGGATACCACACCCTTTAACCACCCCCAGTGTCCCGCCCTTAACCTTCATTCATGTGCCTCCTATCAAAATTGTTTTACTATTTTGTTCTATTTGCTCTGACCAATTTGAAACTGGATTGCAAGAGGAAACTGAACACCCGCCAATGAGTTACAAGGACGTACAAGAGGAAATGGAGTGCAAGAAATGTGGTGTTGCATCAGTATTACCTCTCGTGATTTGAAATGGAAAGCAAAGGGGTAAACAGGGTCCTGGTAAGCAGAAAGTCCGTAAATCAAGAAATTAAATATCGATTGAGACATTACCAAGTACTGAGAGGTTCTTGATTTGACCGAGACGGTATTGGGAACTGGGATTTTGACAGGAATTCCCGTTTTGGTGAAATCTCATTTCAGCCCTACTTATCTTTAACAAAACTGGTGGCTCATGATCTTTATTAAATCGTCTCTGTTCCTGTCCAAATCACACAAATGTTGAGGGTGTTATAGATATATTTGTAGCCAAATGTGTAAAACCTCTCTGAGAATCACATGTGTTTTCCACATTGTCCAGGAGTCAGTGGTGTGAAACATCTAGCAGAGAAAACACTTACAAGTGTTGCAATGGCGGCACATCTCAGGATATTTGCCATTCGGTAGGTTTGGGTCCAAAGCCTGAATCATGTGATTCACAATAGCAATTTTCTTTAGTACTCTATGCTATTTCAAACAAACTGTTAATACAGCAACTAGAACAGCATGGTCTGCTGTCTTACTCAGCTGGCATTTCCTGAGTTTAAGACAATTACACATTTCCACTCTCCCACAGCTTTCAAGAGCACAAAGTGGTCATAGCAGACTGAACGAAAGATCATTCATCACCATGACCACTCTGAGACTGCACTTGGAGTGTTTTCGCTTTTATAACCTGATCTTTATACAGAACTATTTCTTAGGGGGTCTGCAATTTGTTTTTTAATTACTAAAATGAATGAAGCCCCATTTCTTTTAGTAATTAAAAATGACAACAAACAACAAAGATAACGAAAAGAGATTAAAACAAAGAAAAAAGTGTCTGTTATAAAAATAAAAATTAATAAAAACGCTGGGGATGCTCTGCATGTGTGCAGTGATTTTTTATTTTTACTTTAAAAAATCAAAAATCACTGAGCATGTGCAAAATGGACACTGGACCATTGTCACATGCACAAGAAAGGAGGCAACTGAGACTCTTATGGGTTAAAAACTGGTCACAACTCTTTATTGAACAGAATTTGGCAGTGAGAAAAAATGGGGGAAGGGTAAAACTAACCTTGAACAGCAACCTTAAAGATCCTCCCCAAAAGTTTAAGTGCCTTAATAGAGATTCCAATCCATTCGGCTAAACCTGGACCCCGCACCTTTTAGGGACCCGGAGGAAGAAGTGACTAGGGATGGGCAAACGCAGTTCGGAAGTTCGGCCCGAACGCGGCCTGTTCGGAAGACCGAACATGAACATGAACACGAATGCAAACATACCGAACAAACCGAACACCAAACGGCGAAATGCCGAACAGTTCGGATCGTGTTCGGGTGAGTTCGGGTGGCAAAAAAAGGTTCACTGGAAGGTCAAACATGACAGGGAGGTGTAGTCAGTCACTGAGGAGCAGACTTCCAGGCACCAGGGGTGGAGAGGCTTGCAAGAAACGAAACTAATTATCTGCCTCCCC
>QEPC01000820.1:957559-978565 GCA_003113815.1 Sphenodon punctatus | reverse complement strand
TAGTGATTTAGTTTTAGTGTTTGTAGGAGTAGGTCTGTGTACTTATTAGATAATCCATTTAGTTCATAGCATTTAGAATAGTTAATAGCAGTTAGATTTAGTGTATATATATATATAATATTAGATTTTAAATTTTTTTAAAAACCCACATAAAAACAAAAAAAACAAATAAAAAACAAAAGAAAATCATATAAAACCCAATAAAAAACCAAAAAACATATAAAAACCAAAAACCCCCACCCATACCAACATTTCTCAAACGGCCGAACCGAACAGCCGAACAGCCTAGCCGAACGGCCGAACAGAACGGCCGAACCTGAACTTGGAAAACTAACCGAACTGCCGAACCGAACGGACGAAACGAACGCAGCCGAACCGAATGGCCGAACCCGAACCGCGATCTGTTCGCCCATCCCTAGAAGTGACGGTTCCAGCACAAACTAGGGACAGCATGTATCCTACCAGTAGGCCAGTCGCCGCCACCCCTCAGAGTTGGGTGAGACTGTAGGTCGCTTTTACCCTGACCGGCTCCCTTATCTCTCACCTCCCCACTGCAGTGCCTCTCTGCCCAAGTTCCCTTACCTATCCAGGTTGGAACAGATTCTGCAAGCTTTTAGAATTACATTTTAGGCAGTGAACTGCTGAGTTGCAACAATATAGCTAAACCTGCTTCCTGAACACCCCATTTACTGCACAACCTGCATATCAAGGAGGACGGGACTACAAGGTGAAAAAACACTGACCGAGGCATGGCCAATCTGCCAAGTCTAAAAGGAAAAATTCCTTCCTGGCCCCAAATAAGGCGACCAGCTTTGCCTGTAGTACCAGTCCAGAGGGCGGGTGGACAACGTGCTCCGAGTGCCAGCCTGAATGAGAGAACAGCAGAGAGCCAGGTCAGATGACCCTCCCCGGACAGGCACCGCCCCCAGTTTTCATGCTGCAGCACTTCTTGCATCACAAGCCTGTCCCCATCCAGCTGCAATACAGCAGAAACAACATTTCTTCTCGCCCTTCTACCCGGGATATTACAAGGGCCCTGGCAAGCAGCCAGCTTCCACTCTGCTGCTCATCTATGAAGGTAGCGAGAACAACCCTCCTCCTCCCTCACAAGCAGTTGGTGGAAGGGAATTTTGTGCATGTGCACCTTTTCCAAAATGGTGCCGGCACTGTCAGTGCCATTTTTTAAAAGGGCTGCACATGCACAGAACGGTCCAGCAGCTAGTTTCCATGCACAGTGATTTTTTATTATTTTTAATAAAATTAAATGGGAAAAAAAAAACCTGAAGATGAACAGGTTATTTATGAAACCCCCCAAAATGAAGGCTTTTGTAAACAAAAACAAAAATGAATTATGTTCTTCTTGCACACCCCTGTTTATTCTCCCTTTTCAGTTAATAACTTCTAATTGTATTTTGTTATTGAGTTGTGTTATAGGTAATTAATTTTGCCATTCACCTTTTGTTGGATGGCATGTGTGATTTACTTTTGCATTTATGTTGGCTCAATAATAGATCCATAACTTACGCATATTTAAAGCAATATCGTTCCTGTTGAACATCACCTTGAGAGCCTAGTATTGTCATGAAGGCTTTTATTAAACTTGTTATGAATGCTTTCATTGGCTGCCTTTATTTCTTTCCTTCACCTCACATTTCTCCTTGTCTAGTTTTGGACTTAATGCTTTCAGATCTGTGCATCTTTAATTTGGTGAATTATAGGATATATACATATATATCAAGAGTGGGCAAAGTTCCCAAGTCCAAGAGCAATGTACCAAAATTTGTATATCGCTGGGAGCCACAAACAAAACACAATACATCAATCACAGACTGCCCTGATCCTGGGGACAGGGCAGTCTGGCACCCCACAACTCCCCTGCTCACACCAAAGATCCAGCTCTAGGGTGGTCTGGTAGATACAGGCAACAGCAACACAGGGCATGCACCTTATGCTCCTACAGCCAAAATGGCCGATTGGATTCTCTTGCTCCTGAAAGAGCAGCATAGACACTCACCCAGACAGTCACGTCCGTCAAGAGCTACAGCGTAGATGCCCAAGAGCCTCATGCGGCTCCTGAGAAGCCATTTGCCCACCTCTGATGCCTACATCCAGAAAATGATGTATATATCTAACTCCAAACAGAATTCGACACAAGCGAAGGTATGTCATAACACAATGAGCAATGTGTCAGGATAGGACATTCCAATTTATTGACAAACGTTTAATCCTTTTCTCATTTTATTTCTATAACCATTTCAAAGTGTGAGCCAGGTCATCAGTTGGTGTAAACTGGTGCAAATTGTCTTCAGTGGAAACAATGCTAATTTATGCAAACTGAATATCTGGCATTACAGCGTCCAACGTTTGTTTAAGAGGACTGCGGAAAAGCATTGGTAGATGCGTTTTTCTCAACGTCTCTCTGCTGATCATACAGTATTTCAAGGTAACAAACAGGCTATCACTCTGACTCATTGTCTCTTGTTTTCTTCCCAGCGTTTTAATGCTAATGTTCCCTGTAACAATTAATAAGACAAATTGGTAGGTAATACATCACTCCACCTCTCAGTGCTTAATGCTTTTTGTGATATAAACACCACTCTGATGTGTTATGAATCCAGCTATTTCTTTACTCTGACTGTTTCTAACTTAATTAACCTTGCATTTCTATAGGCAATTATTAACCATGGGGTTTTATTAGTTATGCAGTATACCTAAGGTATATTAGGCATTGGCAAGGCAATTGTTAAGATTACCAATGGCACCGAAAAGAGCGCGACTAACCAAGTACTGATATGCCAAGTGCTGACCCAAGTGTGGATCCTGGGGTTTTCTTTGATCCATGTGTTTTTAAGATTTACTTTGCAGCCACATGTGGGTAGACCCTTCTGAACGCAGATACACTAAGGGAACTGACGCCCATCAGCACAAGCGTGTGCGATCCCTACAAGTCCTTCATTTCTTCTACTGGGCACTGCTTACTTCTCATCGGGGAAATCAAATCCATGGATGAGTCAAAAGAAATGCTGCTGCGAGGGGCTGCCAGTCTTGAACCTAAACCTCTGGAGACTGCAGGCAGGCACACCAGGTGGTGTGTGCATTCATTTTGGGGGATTTTCTTATTTAAGAAAATGAGAATGGAGCCTCATTCATTTTTGTAAATAAGGAAATGAAAATGAATAAATAAGCAAATGATTGTCACTTACTTTCATTGGTTAATTATTATTTTTTTAAACAGCATGCACAAAATGTCCGCATGGGTTGTTCTGCACATGTGCACCCTTTCTGCAAAGTGGCAGAACAGCCCTGCAAAATATTTGAATGTATTTTTTTTTTTTTAAAGAAATCACTGCACATGTACTAATGGGCACCATACCTTTCTGTGCATGCTCACCCTTTCCCCAAATGGTGCCAGTAGCCTCACCACCATTTTGGAAAAGAGCAGCCAGTCTTCACATTCACAGCGGCAGTTTTAAACATGCACAGACCGACTGCCCTTTTCCAAAATGGTGCAGTGATTTATTTTTAAATAATTAAAAGGAAAAAGAAAAAACACACAGCCCAAAATGAACAGGTTTTCTATGAAAATCCCTGAAAATGAATCGTTTTCATCAAACAAAAATGGAAAAGAAAAAAAAAATGGCGTGCCTATGCACCAGCTGCTTTGCCACCAGGAGTCACTCGCAGACCAAATTTTTTATTCTTTTGCCAAGCCTCCTTGCTTCTGGTTCTGTTCTCCCATTCACTGCCACTGTTTGGGCTATATAAGGGAGGGACAGGAAACAGAATGTGGTACAATGTAGCAGCCACCTGTACGCCTTTTTAGACCCTGATTTTGCCTTGATGGGACACTGCTCCAACATTCCGAGTCCTGTCTTTGACTCTTGCCTTTGGACCCTTTCTCCTAATATTGTCTTGGACCTTTTAGCTCCTGATAACTGCTTACTAATTCATGTGGGTTCTTTGGCTTCAGACTTCCTAGCTTGATTCACCATTATGCCTAACCATGACTTTGGCTTGCCCTTGGCTGTGCTTGGATTCTGACCACCTGATTCAATACAGCCTTACCCACCCGGTACCTGACAGCTGCACTGTCATTTCCTCCTCTTCCTTCACCTCATCAAACACAGGGTAGCACCTGGCAGTGGGTGGAGGAGAAAAGAAGAGGAGCAGGAGAAGTGGGAGGAAGGTAGGGAGGCAGAGAGAGGGGTGGGGAATCTAGCTCTGGAAATCCCCTCCCTCATCTTGCTGCTGCTGCTATATCAGTGGAAACTGACCCTGGAAACATCTGAAAGAGAGTGTTGGGGAAGAGCCAGGAGAAAGGAACGGCCTCGGCCCCTACTAATGCTTGGGAAGGAGATGATATAGGGAAGGGCTTGGCCACTTTATCTAATTTCGAGTTGTGACACTGAAACTGCAAGAGAACCTAATACCATTTTATTTCTCGCAGTCAACGTATTGATCACATTCCATTTTACTGGACAGGATAATACAACTTTTAAAAAAAATATATGTATAAATGACTGCTTGTGAAACGTGTAGAAAATGACAGTGCTGGTGATTGATATCTGTTTATCAGCACAGCAGTCACAGAACAGTGGAAACATCCTGGTAATGTTCTGGCATTGTGCCTCACTGCTCATGTTAATGGCTACATCTTGGAGACTGAGAGGATAGTTGAGCCACTGCTTATTTAGGGTCACTTTCCTTACAATACGGTTCTATGGTACTTAAATTATATGGTGAAGGATGCTTTCGCAATACAGATGATAGAAGCTCAGAACAAGGGGAATATAGAGACAGGCACAATGGTGGGCTTTGCAACACAGGGTGAAAATATACGTGACGCTGGCCCAGTTAGGTCCGGTTTGGCCTGGCTGGGCCAGCATCACAGTGGGCCGTCTGTTTGTGGTCTACCAGATGTGGGCCTGGTTCTACCCTTTCCGGGTGGGAAATGTGAGCCTAGTATAAGCTGGGCCCACAGTTCACCCCTGGCTCCCACCCAACTGGGGCAGAGTGGGTGAGATAAGCAGGAATATGTGTTTCCGACCTGACTGCTACTGGCACTGAGGAGGTTGCCATGGCGGCGAGCCATGGCTTCCTGTAATAGGCAGCCATGGCTGTCCATCATGGCAGAGGGCGGAGCGACATTGGGAACGCAGTCCAGCGGCCACACACAACTCCCCACCCCCCACCATTCCTCCCCGGCTGGGGGGGGGCAGTGGGAACATTTGCTCCCATGGCTGGCACATACCCGGCTGGGGGAAGCCCTGCCAGGGTTGGACAGATGTCACCATGTGCCCTTGCAACCCCAAGAGAACCTAATAGCATTGTACTTCTCTCAATGTATTGATCACATTCCATTTTATTGGAGAATATAATGCGACTTTTCAAAGAAGCCTGTCACCATGTGACATCTGTTAACACCCATAATCTCTTATTAACTGGAAACAGACCTAACAATTACAGTTAGGTGAGCTCACTGATTTCCATCATCCTCAAGGTGAAAAGGAACCCTGAGGAAGAAGGGCATTTCCCTTTCTTTGCCAAGCCTCATTTTGTATACTTTCCTCAGTAGAAACAGTTTGCTATTCAGGCTAGTTCTCTCATGCAAGTTTTGCAATGCAATTCACATGCCTCTTGCTGTGGTCTCACTTCTTACATGGATTAGCTGGTCATCTTCTAACAGTAAACATATTGTAGCCTTTGCTAACCTGTCCTTTTTATCCCATTCCTCATGATTTGCCCTGGTCTGTTCGTGGTAATCACCTCTCATAGATCATCGTTAGACAGCAGCATTTCCAATTTAAACTTCCACAATTGGTATTTTACATTGTTCAGCTTTCCTACTGAAAGTCTGAGCTGTTTGCCATATTTGCTTCCCGGCCTTTCCCCTTCTGGGATTTAGGCCTTCTTACTCAAGTCAGTAGGCCTCTCTGTCTGGGAGTTTTCTTTCATAGTCTGCACTCCTTCTGGGCTGCTTCTAGTCTTCAAAATTGCCTTGAAGATGTCCTGGGCCCATAACCTATTGTAGAGTTAGCTTTCTGTTGAGTAACACAGCTGAAGTTTCTTCAAAACAAAACTTTACTAAGAACTCAGAAGACATGCTTCCATACTGTACAGACTGCATGGGACAAGATGGAGGACAGAGAGAGGAGAAGAGAGGAGACAAGGAGGAAAAAACAACTGTTTCATCCCCCAACCCTCCCCCTACTGGACAAGTCTCATATTAAGCTTGCAGGGCTTGCAATGGGCTTTTACTTGTGACTGCTGCACAATCCAACACCCCTTCTCAACAGTCACTAGCCAAACCCCCTAGGCTCCTTCTTCTTAATAGCTTGCGGGGGCGTTCCCCTGTGAACACATCCACTGTAATATCCTCTGTAGGACAGTATTACAGATCTATGAGTCCTTGTTCCTGTGAGTCTTTCAGGAAATGGTATCTTACATCAATGTGCTTGGTTCTGGGGTTGATTCTTTCTGTTTGTGCCATACATACTTTTATTCATTTTTATCAATAACTAAACTTTCAAATTTTTTCATTATTAAACTTGAGTTTATTAGCATAATTTGTCAATGAACATTTTTTTCAGAGTGCATTAACTCTGTTTCTACAGAACTACATTCTGTAGAACGAATTCTATCATGTTCTCTACACTGACATTGTTAACAGTTTATTGTATAAAGTGTATACAATTTGTATACATGTAAAGGGCAGAGTTAATGCACTCTGAAAAAAATGTTCATTGACAAATTATGATAATAAATTCAAGTTTAATAATGAAAAAATGTGAAAGTTTAGTTATTAACAAAAATGAATAAAAGTATGGTAAGAAATTAAGTACATATATTACATTTATGTTGAGGATAAAATATTAAATATTCCTCAAATTCTGAAATAATTTCCATGTTTTTTGGCATTTATGCCTTGTTGCAATGTATGGAGTTGAATTTTTTTTAATTGTAATTATAATGAGTTTGTATGTTTTTTGGAGTTTAAACGAGAGTAAAAATGATTTTGTGATGTTTTTGAAGAGGAAAGTTTTTAGTTTTAAAAACTTGTGCATTTAACATTCTTTAAAACTAACGTTTTTTGTTTTGGTAAATTTCTAGGTTTTGTGCGATATGATATATCAGCACATTGATATATCAGCTGTTGCACAACTTTTAAGTTGTATATTTTACAGAACTTTTAACTTAAAAGTTGTGTAACTTTTAAGTTGTGTATATATGAAGTAACTTGTTTATATTAGGGTCAATGGGAATGATTCTCCCCATCGAACCCTAGTATAAACTAGGAGTAACTCTACACAGGGCCGGCCTTAGAAATTGTGGGGCCCAGGGCGAACACATAATGCGGGGCCCCCTCAGCTCCACAGCCTGCCCACTTTCCCACGGCTCCTCCCATTATCCAAGGCCCCGCCCACTTCCCTTTGACAATTAAAGAATTGTTATATAGGTTATTTTTAACTTGTCAGTACAATGTGCTCCAAAGAACATTTAAATCTGATTTAGATGGGAGCCCAGGACAAAGATATAGTTAAAAGGTAAAGACTCTTATTTAAAAGACAGGAGGGCATGCACACAACGAATAGGGACAGATTATCCATGGCCTGAACCCTCCTTCTCTGGAGCATATTCCTATTACACTCCCAACATAGGAGTTCAAACGTAGATCCAGCTGATCAATCATAGATCAAACCACCTCCACACAGTCACAGCACCCCCCATGAAAGCAGGGATGAGAAACTAAACCTCAGTTCCAGAGCAGCCAAACACAGCTCTCAGCAAGACTTTGTCAGTGTGACCCCTTTCCAGTTATTGGATTTATATATAATTTATTGCGTGACGACAAGGTCATTGCAAACATAAAAAGGAAAATAAAAACATTAAATAAATACAAAAAATACACACAAATTAAAAGCAATATTTCAATCATATTACAACAAATTTACAATATGTTATAAAGATAACTTTAAAATAATTCTACCCAAGACAATGAAAGTTCTGGGAGTACTGAGGGAGGGCCAAAAACCAGGAGCTCGCACCCTTCACCACCCTGGTGAGCCCAGCTATAATATCTTATTCACAGGGGATAATTAAACAACAATAAATACAATAAATATATACCACATAGAGTATCAGTGTCCCAAAATCATACAACTAGTTACCAGCTTTCTTTACTTTACCCACTTGCCACAATTACTTCCGGCCTATTCATTAGGGCTGTATGGTATCTAGGATGGGACACCTAACTCGTATCTCTGATCACAATTAGAAAGCCTAGGGCAAAGAATAAAAATCCTGCCCAAGCTTCTATATAACTATAGACTTCACATTATGTTTATACATAAACATTTTCCAAAGAAATATAGCGATTTTGCTGGACATTTCAGTAGAGCGATCTTCCAGCAAAAATCTAATTATGACTCTTGGTGCTCTTCCTGGGAGATCAGCTCTCAGGGGATGCACGTATTTCTCTTGCAACAGTGCATAGTGAGGGCAATCCAAAATCATATGTTCCAAGGACTCTATTGAACACCAGTCACAGGAACATAACCGTTCTGCTAACGGGATACCCCTATAGCAACCCTCAGTGATGGCAGACGGGAACATGTTAAATCTTGCTAACATGAAGGGTCTCCTAAATTTAACCAATGAACTATTCTTGAGATATGGCATGGGGGTATCTGATGAATTAGAAAGAATACCATAAGGGCACTCTGATTTCCGCCAAAGCAGCGCTTTCCTCTTGGCGAGTAATATCAAGAAACCTTGTAAATATCAGCTTTCTAGCCCCCTTGAGCCCCAGATTCCCCCAACGTCCAAAGATCTATTCCCATTGATTTCAGGTTCACCTCTACCCAGGCAGTCCAGATGTTGCTAAACTTATCTTCCTGGACCAAAAGTGAAAGAGGTGCAGCTAACTTGAAAAATAGACGGAGCCAATAAGTAAAGGCTCTCTGCTAAACTCTCATTCTCACAGGAGGGAGCCCACACTCTGCCCTGAGGACTACCGCTGGAGTGCCAGGAGGGGCAGCCAGTAGAGTCCTCAGGAAAGTGGACTGAAGACACTCTAACCCCTTCACCCTGTCCAGGGCCCAGGATTGGGAGCCATATAATAGCTGAGGAATACATCTCTGCTTGAAAATGTTTATAACCGGGGAAACCAACTGCCCTCCCTTAGCTCTAAAAAAGGATAGATAAATAGTTTTATTTGCCATAGCCATTGGCCATAACAACAAGTATTTTACAGCCAAACCATCCAATGCACTGCTATACAAAATATAAAATCACATTCTTGTGAATACATTTAGAATTATCCTTCTCTTATGTCACATACCACACATTTGCCCCTTTAAAGACCTCCACATTAGACCCAACATTTAAATAAGTAAATGAGCAGCCTCATGAGTCACCCCTAGTTAATTCTCCAGCTAGACGGTGAAATGTCTTGCCCTACTCGGAGCTTGTAACGGCATTTAAATCCTACCTTACCCTTCTCGGGGATTTTGGCAGCACCTCTGGCCCCTGTGAACTCCTAAACCACCATAAATCAGAGCCAGCCCGAGTTCTTAATTTGAGTTTTAAGGGAAAACTAAATACTTCTCCTATATTTCCCATTTATTACTAAGTTTTTGTTTCCACTCTAGAGCCAAGAACTGCCACCTTTATTGAGACATTACTGTCACCATCCGCAAGGAGAAAAAGTTCCTTCGATTTCCCTGGTGTCAAGGCCCGCCCAGGGGGACGGGAACGCCCACGGCAGGCAGGCCGGGGGGCGGATCCGGCCCCGACACTGGCGGCGCCAAACGGGCTGAAAGGGCCGCCCCCGCCCCTTCCTGTGGCAGGGGGCGGGGCGCTCCCGACCACAGGGGACGCCCAGGCGGAGCCGCAGGAGGCGGAGCAGGGAGAGGCAGGGGGAATTACTGAAGAGACCACGCCCCCGTTGCGGCACTCCGCACGCCTGTGGGGGCGCGCAGGGGGGGCGGGGCTATGAGGATATGAACCAGCGCCGAGAGGCACTCGGCGCTGGTGATTGAGTGCAAACCGGCCCTCTGACTGAGATAAGTGTTTCGAATTTGAATGTACTGAATATCTTTCTGATCTGGGCAACTGTATTTAGAGTGTGCTTGTGTGACCTTTTCCCTCCCCAACCTTCCCAGTGAGAGAGTGACCGTGCGAGAGTGGGAGAGCAGTGTGAGTACTTGAAGAGTGAGTCTTTTCCTGCTCCCTTGTCCCCTTCCCCTTCCCTGAGACTGAACCTTAGTGTGCCCCCTCCTCCTCCCAGTCGTGTGAGACCTGTAGCCCGTGTGCCCCCTTGTCCCCCTGGGACCCTACTCCCCTCCTTGCCGGGCACTTGTTCCTCACTATCACCCAGAACCCCCCCATTCCTGAGCGTAGTGTGCGTGGAGAGACTTGGGTGACTGGGGCTCAGACTCACCATACTCACCTGGCGCCCTATGATGATAGGGACCTGGGCACTGTGAGGCCTATAGGTCCAAACACTATCCTGACGGGCACATATCCCCAGAGAGAATCCTTCCAGGGTAGGAGTCTGAGCCCGTGCGTGGGGTATCTAGGGGGTGGGTAGCGCGGCGTTCCAAATTCCCCGGGCCCGGCTGGGCCTGTGACCCTTCCCCCATGACAGAATCACCAGCCTATTCCCCTCCTTTTCCCCCCTACTGGGGGGTACCCCCAACCATGGATCTTGCCAAGGAAGTAGCGGAATTAGTGCGAGCCGTGCAGGCCGTATCCATGGACGTACGAGTCCTACATGATAATCAGCAGGCCCTAACTCGGGCCATGGCTCGGCTTCAGGCTGCCCCCGAGGGGACACCCCCCACCGGGGGAAGCCCCGGCCCCGGGCCCCGAACGACCGGTAGGGAACCTCCCCCGAGAACCCCGAGGGCCGCAGATTGAGAAGTTTTTGGGTGACCGTAAGGCCTTCCAGGGCTTTATGGCCTTGTGTCGATTAACCTTTTCAATGCAGCCACAAACATATTCTACTGACAGCCTTAAGGTAGCATGTATTATAGGAAATTTGGGGGGCACCGCGCTAGAGTGGGCCACGACCCTGTTGCAAGGGGATAGCCCCTTGTTGTCTAACTATCCCGAATTTGTGAAGGAGTTCACGAGCCTCTTTGACTATCCCCATAGGGTGCGGGATGCAGAAACAGCTATCTTGGCCCTGAAGCAGGGACGTGGGGGCCTGCTAGAGTATATGACCCAATTTCGGCAGCTAGCCTTAGAGCTTCAGTGGCCAAGAGAAGTTTTGCGGGTCATGTTTCGTAGGGGGCTGGGCGACGAATTAAAAGATCAGTTAGCCTTCACGGCCCTCCCCGAAACCTGGGAAGGTATAGCCTCTCTCGCATTGCAAATAGAAGACTGCCTGGCAGAGAGACGCCGGGAACGGAAGCAGGAGAGCCGGAGCCTTTTTCCACGCCCCGTGGGCATCTCCCCTACCCTTCCAGGGGCAGCAAGAGGCCCCAACCCGGAGCCTATGCAGATTGGGGCATCCCGGGGGCCACTGACCAAGGAGGAAAGGGAAAGACGGCGCCAATCGCGGGCTTGCTTTTACTGCGGGGACACGTCCCACTTTATTCGAGACTGCCCCTCCATGCCCCAGGATCGTCGAGACCCGGGAAATACACGAGGCCGGGAAGGAGAAGGGACACCCCGGCCGTGAACTTGATACCCGCGACCATAGCAAAGCTGCGGACCCACCTGCGTATTCCCCTCACCATTACGGTGACAACGGGTCGCTCTATCATCATCTGGGCCATGCTGGACTCTGGAGCCTCCGGGAACTTTATAGATGAGGGGTTCCTGAGAGAGCAAGCGATTCCAAATACCCCCAAAAGGATCCCAGAGCGGATTCACTCCATAGACAGTTCTCCCTTGATAGCGGGGCCTGTGAAGCTGCAAACACAGCCCCTCCGGTGCGCGGTGGGGGCTCATCAGGAGACTCTCTCCCTGGATCTGGTTTGTACCCGCTGTTTAGGGTTGTCCTGGGGTTGCCTTGGCTGACCTTGCACAATCCCCAGGTGAACTGGGCCACCCGTGGTGTCCAGTTCACCTCACCGTACTGTAAAGCGAAGTGTGTCCAGGCGCAACCCCCCACGTTCAAGACGGCGGCCAGGACACAAGAGTCTTGCCCAACCTCACAGTTCAAGTTACCCCCGGAATATGCTGCCTTCGCGGATGTATTCAATAAAGGTACAAGCTACGGAGCTGCCCCCTCATCGGACATATGATTGCCCCATTGACCTCATTCCGGACAAAGAACCCCCTTTCGGTCGAATCTATGCCTTGTCAGCCCCGGAACTGAAGACTCTGCGCCAATACTTGGATGACAGCCTTCAGACTGGATTCATCCGGCACTCATGCTCCCCGGCGGGGGCGCCCATATTTTTTGTGCCCAAGAAGGACGGAGGGCTCCGCCTTTGCGTCGACTACCGTGGCTTGAACGCCATTACAATCAAAAAACGGTACCCCCTCCCGTTGATCCCCGAACTGCTGAATCGGCTGCAGGGGGCTACCATCTACAGCAAACTCGATCTCCGGGGGGCTTACAACCTCCTGCGAGTAAAAGCCGGGGATGAATGGAAGACCACCTTCCGAACAAGATTCGGGCATTATGAGTACCAAGTAATGCCGTTTGGCCTGGCGAACGCCCCCGCCACCTTCCAGCATTTTATTAATGATATCCTAAGGGACCTTTTGGACGTTTTCGTTATCGCCTATTTAGATGATATCCTCATTTACTCCACCTCGCTAGAACAGCATCGCTCCCATGTCTGCCAAGTCCTCCAGAGGCTAAGGGACAATAAGCTATACTGCAAGGGGGAGAAATGCGCATTCCACCTGACCACCGTGGACTTCCTAGGCTTCGTCATTTCCCCCGCAGGGATCCGGATGGATACGCGAAAGGTAAAAGCCCTCCAGTGCTGGCCTGCCCCCAAGGCGGTGAAGCCCCTCCAACACTTTCTGGGCAGTACGAACTATTATCGGCATTATATTCCCCAATATGAGGCCATTACTACCCTCCTAACACGTCTACTAAAGAAAAAACAGCCATACTCGTGGGGCGAGGGACAGCAAAAAAGCTTTGAACTTCTAAAATAAGCATTTATCCAAGCCCCTCTTTTGAGACACCCTGACTTCGCTCAACCTTTTGTGGTGGAAGCCGACGCCTCTAGCACCGCTATTGGGGCGGTCTTACTACAGGAGGCACCCCCTTCGAAACACCCCTTGCCCTGCGCCTACTACTCCCGGCAGCTTACGCCAGCAGAGCAAAACTACTCTATTTTTGATAGAGAACTTTTGTCCATTAAAGCCGCATTTGAGACTTGACGCCATTACCTCGAGGGCGCCACGTATCCCGTTGAGGTAGTGACGGATTACAAGAACCTTACTTTTCTGCAGACCGTGCAAATAAATAACCTGTAGCCCGTGTGCCCCCTTGTCCCCCTGGGACCCTACTCCCCTCCTTGCCGGGCACTTGTTCCTCACTATCACCCAGAACCCCCCCATTCCTGAGCGTAGTGTGCGTGGAGAGACTTGGGTGACTGGGGCTCAGACTCACCATACTCACCTGGCGCCCTATGATGATAGGGACCTGGGCACTGTGAGGCCTATAGGTCCAAACACTATCCTGATGGGCACGTATCCCCAGAGAGAATCCTTCCAGGGTAGGAGTCTGAGCCCGTGTGTGGGGTATCTAGTGGGGTGGGTAGCGCGGCGCTCCAAATTCCCCGGGCCCGGCTGGGCCTGTGACTCTTCCCCCGTGACACCTGGGTCTAGATTTCCCAAAAGTCGGGTAATGAAAAACTCCCTCCATGTATGGTATTGAGGGCAAAAAAGAAGAATATGCTTCATAATTTCAACCTCACCCTGGCCTACCTTGCATTCCAGGCAAAGTCTCTCTTCCCAGGGGGTACCCTTCAATCTACCCTTCATCACTGCCGAGGGAAATACGTTCAATCTTGCCAATGTCAAGGCAATTCTTGTATTACGTAACCTGGGGTTCGACAAATACATGGCTCCCTCTCCAGGAGTTCCTATTTCTCTGTAAACCCGAGACCTTCTGTTGCTGGATTTGCTCACGCTCAAATTGGAGTTCCAAATCATTGATTCGCATTTTAGCTTCAGGCCATATTCTGTCAAAGGGCAGGGACATTAGCATATGCTATCGAAAACCCCAAAGATGTGAAGATTTTTTGGATTGTCTCAAACCAAGGACCCTCCCTACTCACAGCAACCAGGGATGCCAACGGAGCTGAGGGGAGAAGATTTAAATGAAGCCAGTATTTAATAACTGCTAGTTTGGCCTGCTTCCCAGTTCGACAGAGCCCTGACTCCGCTATTAGCAGAGCTGCCAGGGTAGATTTGGGGACATGTAGAATAGTCCTCAAAACTCGATTTTGCTCCTTCTCAAGTTCATTTACCATGTTTGGACCCCATACTTGTACCCCATATAATAACTGGGGCACCATTTTGGCTTTTACCAACTTTAAAGCTGGTTTAACTAGTTTTCCCCCTTTATTCCAGTAAAACCCAGCTATAGCTTGCCCCGTTGCCTTAACCGTAGCCCGTGCCACCTTCAGATGGGCATTCCAGGAGGGGGCAGCCAATACTATGACTCCCAAATATTTATATTGATTTACTTGGTCAATTATATTGCCCCCTAATGACCATTTATATTGCTTTCGCTGCCTGCCAACCACTAATACCTTTGTCTTGGTATAGTTTATCTCTAACAACTCCTTCTTAGCATATCTGCCAAAAGCTTCCATCAATTGCCTTAGGCCAATCTGGGTCCTGGCCACCAGAACTGTATCGTCCGCATATAATAGGTTAGGTAGCCGCTGGCCATCTATCTCTACTGGATGGTAAATAGAGTCCTCTAACTCCTCCTTCATATTGTTCAAATATAAGTTGAAGAGTATGGGGGCTAGCAGACATCCCTGTCTCACCCCCCTTTCCACATTCACCTGGCCGGAGAGAGCACCCTGTCTATTTGCTGTCTCTTATACACATCTAGATGTGTATAAGAGACAGTATGTCGAGTGATTCTGTTCTTAATGATAGTTTCCACCATTTTGCCCGGCACAGACGTCAAGCTTACCGGTCTGTAGTTTCCAGGATCACCCTTTTTAAATATTGGGACCACAATGCTTTCTGCCCAATTTTTTGGGAACTTTCCGGTTTCATTTATTTGCGTAAATAATGGAGCCAAAATTTGACTCCACCACTCCGGTTTATCCTTTAGCAGCTCCGCCGGTATAAAATCTATTCCAGGAGCCTTATTTGATTTTAAGAGGGAAATCATGTCCATAATTTCTGCTGGAGATACCAGGTCCCACTGGGGCAAGGTTTCCATTGTATAACTCACCAATATAGTTGTACTTAAACATGATTTGGCAAAGATGGCTCCATAATGTAGCTCCCATTTTCCTGCCGGTATTGAGGCCTGCTCCGTTTTACCACTCGAGCCCCGTTACTTTTTTGATAATACTCCAAAACTGATTTGAGCTCTTTGCCTCCGTGGCCTTATTTAGTTCCTCCCATAATCTCAACTGAAACTGTTCCTTCCTTCTTTTAACATGATGTTTATATTCCTTCTTGGCCCGTAAATATTACTCCACCCATGGATCCGCCCCATTGTACCTTTTAACTTTACGTGCTAACTGATTTACCTTCCTCCTCAATTTTCTACATCCCATATCAAACCATTCTTGTCTTCTACCTCTCTCCCTCCCTTCCCCAGGGAGAGCTGCCAAAAGGGGTAATAGTTGAGTTACAAGGTTATCATATTCTTGGAAAACAGCCCCCCGATCCAATGCTATCTGTGCTTTAAATTGCTTTAAAGTTTGTCCTGAAGTAGTTCCCTCCAATGCCTCCAACGTCTGTTGGGACCACTTTATTCTCTTCAAGCCCACTCCCTCCCCCTGCTGTTGTGCACCCCCTCCCAGGGCTTACTTGACACACCAGCATGTTTCCACCCTCTACTAAACCAGGTTAATAATGGGAAGTGGTCACTCTCTAAGAAATCTAGTACTCTAAAATCCATCGCTATTGGGTGTAATTCTTCCGAGATCAACATATAGTCGATTACACTCCCTCCTTGGTACGATATATGTATATATTCCCCTTCCCTGTCCCCTGGCATCCCGCCATTTAGTACCATTAAGTCTGCTGATTTAACCAAATTTTCAAGCAATAACCCTGCTGAATTTGTTATTAGATCTTTGAATGCCCTCCTATTTAGGAATGGCAATGGGATATCCCCATCAGAATCGAAGGGACTAGCACACAAGTCAGCTTCAGGGGGGACTCCAACATGCATTAAAGTCTCCCATCACTAATACCCCATCACTTGGTAACAAGTCCCTTATCACTGAAATTTCCCTTAAGAGGAGTGCCCATACCCTCTCATCGTAATAGAGAGCGCTAACTGGGGGGATGTAGACATTTAACATAATGATAGATCTGGACAAATTCCTACTTTTTAAACGTAAAATTAGATGGAAAGGGGACCCTTCGCCCAGCCTTTCAGCCTTCAAACCAGATTTGTTCTTCACAAATGTTACTAACCCCCCACTAGGTCTACCCCTACATTTCTGTAACCGGGATACAGCCGGTACTGAGAAGGCTTCGAAGCCCGACAATAATACCTCCTTCAACTCCCAAGTTTCTTGTAGAGCGACACAATCAAATCTTTTTAGTTGACCCACAAATTCCTGATCTCCTACCTTATTCTTCCATCCAGCAATATTCCAGGATAGAAATGAACATGCTTCATCCATAAACATATGTCAGGAGGTCCCAGAGCTCTGATCAACTCCCTGTACTTCCTGCAACCCCTTCCCCTCCTGAGGGATCAGTCCTTCTACTGATCCCTTACTTTTCCCCCGTATCAAACTGTCTACCAGGGCTGCTCCTTCCGTTCCCAGCAATTTTCCTTCTGTTTTATTTTCCCCATTTTGCCCAGTTAACCCTTCTACACATACACATCTCCTTTCACCTATGCCCTGATACCTTCTTCCATCTTTATTCCACTTTAAGGACTGAGCCCCAACTTCCCCCAAATCCTGTTGAGTCACCTGCAATTCCAATGCTGGATTTGCTTGTTTAAACAGTATCTGAAGTTCTCCCAGCCTATCTAGAATATTGCTTTGGTCAATTACTGTCAGAGCCTGGCACGAATTAATCCATTTGGAGTCCTATTCCTTAAAGTCACTGGCTCTTAGATTTGGGCAAAACATCAGGGGAGCTGAGCCCCGTAAGCCCTCTGGCCCCCCATTATCCGATTCCTGCAACTGAATCATATCCTGAATTCCCAGCTGGGTCCCTACTTTAAAGTTGGGACAACCTATAGTATCTACTACTTGTCCATATCTTACATTTTCCAATTCCACTGGCCTTTCCATTGACTGACCCTGCGCTAGGCCAGTCTCCATCTCCTCCACTATTGGGGATAATGGGGGCTGGGACCCTTGGGCCACCTCTGTAGCTACTATCCTCTCATCCTGTTGCCCAATGGCATCCCTCACCTCCTGCTGGGGCTCCTGTGACAGAGGAGATTCTTCCCTACCTCCAATCCTCTGTAAATCATTTAGAAAGACCCTAATGGCCAAAATCCCCCTTAATTGCAATATATGACTATTTTGCATTATTTTCTCCACCATATGGGGCTCCTTAAAATAAACAGCCAGACGAACAGCCTGGTCAGAAGGTGGCAAAAATTGAAACCTCTCAATTTCAGAAATGTTAAGACTAATATAGAGTAAAGTCACCAAATTCCTTCCAATAAAAAACTTGGTATACCACGCTGGCATCACCCCATTCTGGAAGGGGAAGATTTTGAGTAATATCACCTAGGGATCAAAGATCAAGGATCTACTCCTGGGAGGGCATAACTGATCCATTCGATGGGAGCTAGTACCCTCCACCGGAGCCTTGCTGTTAACAGCATGAGATCTCCCTATCTGATTACTGAGCAGTCTCAGCTGGAGTCACTCTGACACTTTGTAACTGCGGAGGGGCTAAAGAATAACAGTGAGTCACCAGAGTCTTAGTATCACTTGCCACCTCTTGTAAACATTGATGTACCCCTTCCACTGATCCCTTGATTTCAGCTACCCCTTTGAATAACGTGTCGATCAATTTACTTATTAGCACACATTGGTCACCCAGTAATTTGATAGTATTAGCAGAGTTATGTAATTCTGACGAAGAGAAGGTGTTCTTGACACCAAGTACCTCCTCTGTCAAGTTAAAGGGTTGTAATGTTAAACTTGTGCTCTCCTCCAGAACTTCAAAACGGTTAGATACTGGGAAAGGACTTAATGGAGGGATTTGCCTTCCATCTTTGGGATCCACCAAAACACCCATATCTGGTAATTTAAGCTGCTTTAAGGTGGGGCTACCGAGTTCCGGGGAAGAAGTCAATTGCCTTGTTCTCTTCTTCAAATTCTTTTTCCCTCCATCCTCCAGCAAGCAATTGGCCATAACAGCAGACCTATTTACTATATATGCGGTAGACCCAAAGATTATAACCTTAATTCACACTTATTATATGGAAAAAACCAGCAACACCAATGTTACTTCGATTACTTCTATACCAGGCCACTGGGTCAGAAGATCAAACAATGTCCTCAGCGTGCAATGGGTATAATTCCCAACTCAATACACAGATATTCCTCCCTCGCCTGGCCTACGCCTAAGGCTGCGCGCACAAGGGTGCGCCCTTGCATGCGCAGCCCTTAGATGTGTGGCTCCGCAGCGCGCGCCCGCGGCGCGGATGCCGAGGCTGCCCCAAGTTATACCTTGGTGAGGGGGCGTGTCCACTTCTTAGTTTGCGCTGCTCCACAGGTGCTCAGCCAGCTCAATCAATCAGGGGCTCCAATACTGCAGTCACGCCCAAACTGTCTCTGTCTTTCACTCGCAGGGCACTCCCTCTGGGCTACTACGGTGTCACAAGCAGGGCAGTTTTCTGCTCCAGCTCCAGGCCAGCTACTCCGCTCTCCCCGCACTCGAATCACCCACGGTGCGGACGCCGAGGCTGCCCCAAGTTAAACCTTGGTGAGGGGGCGTGTCCACTCCTTAGTTTGCGCTGCTCCACAGGTGCTCAGCGGGCTCAATCAATCAGGGGCTCCAATACTGCAGTCACACCCAAACTGTCTCTGTCTCACTCCCAGGGCACCCCCTCTGGGCTACTACGGTGTCACAAGCAGGGCAGCTTTCTGCTCCAGCTCCAGGTCAGCTACTCCGCTCTCCCCGCACTCAAATCACCCATCTCTAAAAAAGGGTAAGGGGAGAATTCCCTCTCGCGCGCACACACTCACCCAAACATACACCCTTCTCTTACACACATTTATTCTCTCATACACACTCATTCATTCGCTCTCGCGCACACACCCATTCAAACTTCCACACACCCTTTCACCTCTCTCTCTCTCACACACACACACACACCCATTCAAGCTCTCACATTTTCACTTCTCTTTCACACGCACCCATTCAAGCTCACACACACCCTTTCACCTCTTTCACTCACACCCCAGGCTGCGTGGCAGGAGGGGTGGGGTAAAAATTAATTGAAATAAATAAATAAATAAGCTCTCACACATGCTTTCACCTCTTTCACACACACACCTATTCAAGCTCACACACACCCTTTCACCTCTTTCACTCACCCCCATTCAAGCTCTCACACATGCTTTCACCTCTCTCTCTCTTCACTCACACCCCCATTCATACTCACACACATAATTTATTTTATTTTTTAAATTATTATATTTCTACCCCGCCCCTCCCGCACACAGCTCGGGGTGGTGTACAATAATAAAACAACAATATAAAACAGTTTAAAATACATAAAACATTCCAAGAAAAATCAAACATAAAATAAACAGGGCCTGGGATATAAAATCATTCAGCTGAGGGAGATAAAATCACCTACCCCCCTACCCCCCCAAAGACCTGTGCGTACAGCCACGTCTTGCATTTTCGCTGAAATACCAACAAACTCGGGGCCAGACGGGCCTCCTCCGGTAGGGAGTTCCAGAGGCGCGGCGCAGCCACCGAGAATGCCCACTCCATTGTGGCCCCACACTTAATGTGGAGCTCCAAGAAGGCACCCCCGGCAGACCGAAGGACCCACTCCGGGGCGCAGAGGGCGAGGTGGTCCCTGAGGTATGAGGGGCCAAGACCGTGAAGGGCTTTATAAACCAATACCAGCACCTTGAACCTGGCTCAGCACTCTATTGGCAGCTAGTGCAGAGCCTGAAGCACTGGTGTTATGTGCTCCTGGTGACCCGTCCCCGAAAGGAGATGGGCCGCCGCATTCTGCACTAGTGGCAGCCTGCAAACCAGGCACAGCGTAGCCCCACGTAGAGCGCGTTACAGTAGTCCAGCCTCGAGGTGACGAAGGCATGAACAAGGGAGGCCAGGTCCAGGCCGGAGACGAATGGACACAGCCTCCGCACCAGACACAACTGGCAAAAGGCCGCCTTAGCGACCACCTCCACCTGCCGCCCTAGGCGGAGATCCGCGTCCAACTCCACCCCCAGACTCCGGACCTGTTGAGCTATAGGAGTGTGAACCCCCCCAATAAGGGGGGCCGACACCTCCCTCGCTCTCCCCACCACCATCAGCCCTCCGTCTTATCGGGGTTGAGCTTCAGTCTGCTCTGCCACATCCATTCCGCTACGGCCTCCAAACATTGGGATAGCACCGAGATAGCAGGGTCTGGGTCCGTTGAAAAAGAGAGGTTCAGCTGAGTATCATCAGCATATTGGTGACAATGCACCCCGAACCCCCTCACAACCTCCCCCAAGGGCTGCATATAAACATTAAACAATAATGGAGACAGAATGGAACCCTGCGGAACACCGCATGATAAGGCATGGGGTCAAGATGTCTCCTCCCCCAGCACCACCCACTGGCTTCTCCCCGAGAGGAATGAACGGAACTATTCAAGAACAGTCCCATCCAGACCCC
>QEPC01000820.1:920695-954322 GCA_003113815.1 Sphenodon punctatus | reverse complement strand
ACACACACACACAAACACACACACTCCTCCCCCCAGCTGAGTCTCTCTCTCACACACACACACAAACACACGCAGACGCTTCTGCCCCCACTCTGTCCCAAACACACATGCAACCACTTTTCTCCCCCCCAACTCTCTCTCACACACATTCTCCCCCCCTCATTCTCTCTCTCTCACACACACACACACACACACACACACACACACACACACACACACACACACACACACACTTTTACTCACTCTCTCTCTCAATCACACACGCACGCACTGTTCTCCCCCCACTCTCTCACAAACACACACATTTGTTCCGTTAGCAATTTTTCCATTCGTTTTTCCAGCGCATTGAGGGGCGCATTGAGGGGCGGCCAAAGCAGCTCCTCTCCACTCTCAGGGAGCCGGGACGTTGTGTAACTGACATGACACTGACCCGCTTCCCCAGCTCTTGGCTTGGCTCCTGCTCTCCCGCTCCTCCTCTCTGCACTGGCTGGGACTCGGAGCCCAAGTGGAGGTGAAAGAAGGGGAGCAGAAGTCTCAAGGTGGTTAGCGGTGGCGGGGAGCATCAGACAGAGTTTGATAGCAGTGGAGTGAGTGGGAAGAAGGGGCAGCCAGTCCCTCCCCTGCCTCCCTTCTCCTCCAGGACCAGCTTTTCCCTCTGCCCGAGAAGCACAGGCAATACTGCACATGCGTGAGCCAACAGAACCGATTTTTAAAATTTTAAATAACTCTGTTTTAGCTGCACAAAATGCTCTGAAACTCCAGCAGCATTTGGTGTCAATCTCAGACTACAAAGCTGTGAAGTCTCAGGGCTCCTCTCATCCGGGGTGAGGAGATATCCATGGTTCAAAGTTGTGAGGACGGTGTGCATTTGACCACAACCAATTAACTTTTCAGCAGTTGTAACTTTTTATTTTCTGACTCAATCTTCTTCAAACGTTCCATGTATGACGGTCCTCAAACAGAACCATGGATAAAATTTTCTGAACTGTAGCTCAAGCTGTTTCATCAATATCGGGGCTTCAACAGTCCCCTGTTTACAATGGAGAGTGGTTGTGCATTTAACTTCTTTACAGCTATCGCTGTAAGGAAATAACATGGTTGAAGACAATCCGCCCCCCCAATGACATTCCCCTCTTTGCAATGAGATAGTCAGACCAGCTTGCTATGGCAAAATGTGTGTGAACCAAAGCCCCGATCAATCCTGAATTCCCTTGGCTTGTTTCCTTTTGAACGTCAATGTTCAGCACACTTCGTTTTGCACCTTATGTTAAGATGGCTTATTTCTCTAGTTACATCAGTTTAAGCTGATGTCCTCCTTCAAAATACCTTGGAATAACCAATTGGAGAATGAAGCCCAGGAGGAGCTACAGGGGAGCACTGAGTAGTTGAAACCCTGGGTGTTATCAACTGCTACTGTCATTGTCACCGTCCCGTAGCTTGGCTTATATGCTATTCGGCTGCTATGCTCTGGCGCCTTGTTTTTTGTCTGTTTTCCACATATTCACCCATTTCCACCCAAACGTATAGACACATTTATAAAGTGACTACAGTTATACCAGCAATAAAACTTTTAGCAACTGTTTGATGGACAGCGGCATGACATTGTTATCAAATGAAGGGACTAATATCAAAATGAACGAGCCAGACTACCAAATGGCTGAAATGATGAAACCACAATACGGAAGTGACTGAAATGAATGAAGCGATGAAACAAATACCCCCACCTCCAAAAAAACCCCAAATGAATATTTGTTTCTGCCAACGAAGATGGAAGCAACTAGTTCTTCATATTTATCTGAAACAAAACAGGCTGAATTTGTTAACATTTGTATTGACTAGGTCAGGGGCTACCAAGAGGTAGATCATGATCCACTGGTAGATCACAATTTTGTCTCTAGTGGGTAAGAGCATAGGGAGGGCTACACAATCTTCTCTCTCGTAAATAAGAGTGTAGGAGATGGACTAGCAGAATTCCTCGAGAGAAGTAGGGAAGGCTCTCTCTAAAGGGGAGCGCTCCTCTCCACTCATGAGACTCGTTGCTCAGGTGCCCTAGCGCAAGGGGGCCAGCAGGAACAGTCCTTGCCTGGAGCACTGGCATTAGTGGGAGAGGTCCTGGAAGATCATCCGAGATGGATGACTGGATGAAGCGGATTGCGAGAACTGTACATCTGACCACTCCCAATCTAGGCTGTCTAGTCACAACCCTCTCTAATAGTATGCAAGGTAAAAACAGGAAGGGATTTCCTAAAAGCTTTGCACTAATTGTTGGTGAAAATACTCCAGACAAACACAATATTTTACACCCAAGGGCACCTACTTGAATTCATCAGGTGATGATCCCTGTGGGCCAAACTTCTAGATCTTTCACTCAAGTTGTATTAAGCAAGGTTCACTGACAGCTAGCTAATATCACTACTCTGATAGGTTTAAGAATAGAATAGTAATTGGGATCATCTAGTTCAGAAGTGGGGAACCCTTTTTTTTTTCCCTTCTGGTAATTAAGTGGAGAGGAGTTGGGGGTGGGGGTACTCAGGGTGGCAGAAGAAAAGGGAGGATCCAGATCATAGATCAGTGGGTGAAAACATACATGACGCTAACCACCCTTGGTGGTTATTTATGCATGTTGCAGGGCTGTATTGGTGCCTTATGCAGCCCTGAAACATGCATAAATGACCACCAAGGGTGGTTAGCGTCATATCTGTTTTAATCCGATGTGAGATGTAAAAACGTAAGTAGTGCATACTGCGTCAGATAAATGGTCCATCAAGCCCAGCATCCTGCCTCTGACAGTGGTCAATTTCAGTCGCATGGGAGAAGTATCAGTAGTCACAATGGGCAATCCATTCCCTGTTGATCACTCCCTGCTCCCAACAGTAAGGTGCTCCCATCTCATAATCCACTTGGCTAAAAGTTGCTATTGGACTTATGGGTAGATCCCCATACCTTGAGTGTGTAAGTCCTCATATCCATTCCCTTATCCTGAATTCACTCACTCAGTGCTTGAGGGGGAAGGACTGGACCCACAGAGCAGATTCAGAAATTGGGAAAGGACCAAATAAAAAAAAAGATCTGCAAGCTGGATTTGGCCCAAAGGCTGGAGTTTCCTCACCCCATATCTAGTCTGAACATTTCCACAACACAGGCCAGAAAACTTTACTCAGTAATCCCCACAGGAAATCCACGCCTTTGAATTAGAGTATACGTGAATGGTAGCCAGTCTTAAATCTTTCTTGTGGAAAATGCCATGCATTTTTAATAACCATGTATGTCTGCAACACTGGGCGAGCAGTGATCTGGAAGATTAAAATATTTACGTTTGGGGTTTTTTTTAAATAAACTTCTTGCAATCAGTATGCCACTGTGGCACCATGTTGGTTAACTTACATAAGCAATTTCAATGAGGAGAGGTTGGGTAGAACTACAGTGAAGAAACTGACCTGCCTCACTGATGGGAATCCTGGGTACTCAAGGTTTCATGCCGTCTCAGAAGGTGATAGAACCAGCACCTTCGATAAATCATAGCAAATAATCACAGGGCGATCTTGGGAAAGAAAAAGCACAGATGAATGGCACACAGTCTGCCAAGCAGTCCATAGATTAATTAAAGAAATGAGAATGATAAGTTACAGCCTGATACACACAGTGTACAAAATTCCAGAGGGCATGGTTACTCTACACTGAATCCGATGCTATCAAATGGCATTGTACAGCACAACTGGGTAAATATTTACACATGTGCTTGCTTGGTTTTTTTCATGTTTTGTCATATTTAATGAACCAACTTCCATTCTACTGATTTACACCAGGGATGAATTTAGACTTTTCTATTCAACTGTTGTTCTTCATACAAACAGTTGTAAGGCACATAGGCTGAAGCAATTCATTGTGCATCCTGTGTATGTGCTTGGAATCCATAGAAAACCTTATGCCAAATTACTCCAATAGGGGTACTTAAAGTTACACACCTAAACAGAGGGCATCCGTGGGAGTTGGTCTTCTCTCAGAAGGCCATGCACACAGTTTCTCATTCTCCCACAATAGTGCTTTCTAGTGATTAGTCACCTAGCCCTGCATCATCTCATTTAACTGAGCCATAAGGTGCTAACATATGAGACAGGAGCCCATTAGACCATGCGGTCGCTCCATGGAGACCCCACTTGCAGTTGCTGCATGATGGCCCACACAGATGGGCTGGTGTTCTATCCCCCACCACACTCTGCCCCCCTCTCCACCAACAAGTTGCATTTGCTCTAGCAATGCCCTAGGCTGTTGCCTGCGACTCCATGGTGTGGAACATGCACCATGGAGGCAATACACGGCCTAACGCACAGGGGTGGGCACACTGCGGCACACCCCAACACATGGGCAGCTGCCCTGTGGGTGACCGTTACCTTGCGTTACCCTGGATTAGCCTGAAAGGTATCATCAGCTTTCTCCAGCATGACACCATGAGACGTGGCACTGGAATAGCCCCGGGATGAAATTCTGGTGGCCACTGTAAAGATGAAAAGGGGTGGGACTCCAGGGGAAATACCACATTTACCGGTATCAGAATACTGGATTTTTAACACTGCTGATTTTACTGGTTTTTTTTTTTACATTGCAGCCCTGTTAAATGGCAGCAATTAATAAAAAATCCAGTAAAGTTGGCAGTGTTAAAAATCTGGTATTCCACTACTGGTAAAGTATTGGTAATATCGGATTAATCCGATACCAGTCATTATCGGTTTTATCAGATTAATCCGATACTGATAGTCTCACCCCTAGTATCTAGTCTGTTTACACTCAGTGTCAGAAAAGTGAAAGACCAATCAAATATATGTTTTCAGTGGGACATCCAATTTCACTGTATATCCCACTAACTCGAAAAGGTAGAAAAGGGAACTACCTCATTCATTTTCAGTTAGAAGAATTTACCCCAGAGCATTCAAATTTTCTGGAATCAGGGATTAAAACAACATGAAAGGAATAGCAGGTGTTCCGCTCATTCTCTCCCCCCCCCCCCATGCTTTCCACTATCCTCACTGCAGGAGATATAGAATAACTTCAAAGTAGTGGAGTTCCAGCTTTGGTGGGGGAGAGGGGGGGACCAAGACAGCGCCAACACCATCTTTGAAGAGAGTCGAGCATGCTTGGAAAGAGTGACTCATACCCTTTCTGGGCATGCTCAATTTAAAAAAAAATCATCATCATCATTTCAAATTTACCAGCTGGGAAAAGGCCACACATTGGCATGGGACCCCTCTGGAAGGTAAATAATTCACGCCTGCCAACCTGCTAGGTCCCCTGCTCCCCCTAAGTATACACCCCAGCCCTGACCTCCCATTAGGCCCTCACACCCCCTTCTCTGGCCCCTGCTGGCAGGAAAGGGGAAGCAGGGGCCTAGCACTGGCTTTTGGCCCCTGCTTATCTGCCCTCTGGCTCCCTTCTCCGTACTTGGTCAAGGATTTTCTGAGTTCTGAAGTTCCAGGGCCCTTCCTGGAACCACCCTTACCGGGGCTTTCCATCCGCCGGACCTCCGTGGGGGCCCACTGTGCCGCCGTTGCTGCTGCTGGGACGATCTGCTGCTGCCACTGCCATTAATCCCCGCAAAGACCTGTGGAGCAACAGCACAGACAGGTAGTGCCAGGGGGGTGCGGGGGAAGCAAAGAAACCATGCACCTGGGCCTGCTTGTCCCCTGACCCGGAAGTGGCTGTGGGGGCAAAAAGAGGAGCTGCCAGTGGCTCCTGGGGACAGGCTTACTAGGGCTTTCCATCTGCCGGACCTCTGTGGGGGCTCGCTGTGCCACCGTTGCTGTCGCCGCTGCTGCTGGGACGCTCTGTTGCTGCCACCACCACCATTAATCCTCGCTGAAGACCTGCGGGGCAACTACACAGACAGTTAGTGCCGGTGGAAGTAAAGAAGCTGTGCACCTGGGCCGGCTTGTCCCCTGACCCCGACTCGGAAGTGGCTGCGGGGGCATAAAGAGGAGCTTCCAGCAGCTACAAGTTGTAGGCCACGAGCTTCAGGTCGAAGGGCCGTGGCCAAAGAGTGTGGCCCTTTGGGGCCCTTCGGGGACTGCAGGGGGGCCATTACTGTTTTGTGAGTCGTTTTGTTGGGGATTGGGGGGGGAGGAAGGGGGGGGAGTGGGTTGTGGTATTGTGGGTGTGAGGGGTAGGGGAGGGAAGAGGTTCCAAGCACCAACCTCTGGTGGGAGCAGGGGAAGGTGCAGGGAGGAGCCACTTGATGGCAATTATGCCTTATGTCACATGGCAAGGTTGTTAGACGGGGCAGGGACAGAAAGGAGGGGGCAGGACAGGACGAACGGGGGGACTGCTGAGGTCCCCTCTCTCCAGCAAGTGAACCACGGGGTCGGTAATGCCCTCAGGGTCATAGGTGGGCTTTCTCTCAGCTATTGAAAGCAACCCAGATCATCACAGGGCCAGAGAGAGAGGGTCGAGGCCCCCAACAGGGGAGGAGACAAGGGGGGGGCAAGAGGGAAGGGGGGGAAACCCTTCCAGCAAGTACAGTCACTTCTACACGCGCCACAGGACAACGGGGGGAAAAGGGGGTGTCAAGGTGGCAGGAAGACCAGTTCCCAGGGGTGGGGGTTCCAGGGAAGGATGACGGGGGCTTAGGGCATGGGTCAAGGGGGGGAGGGGAGCCTTCGCTCAGGAACACGGGATGGGGACCCAAGAAAAGGGGAAGCTCGGTGCGGTAACAGGGCGGCAAGAGGGGCAACGCTTACTCACAGATTCACTCAAGGGACAAGAGAGGGCAAGAACAACTTGCACAGCAATGACAGTCATCCAACAGCAATGAAACCCACACAATCCAAGACACCCAAAGCCAAGAGCACAGGAGGGGTCAGTCTCTCTTTCGATTACAGCGGGGAAGTTGCAGCCCCGTCGGTCTCTTTTACTTCCTGGTTAAGGGTCATTGCTCCAGCCATGAGTGGGGCTCCGCCCCCAGACACTGTGTGACATTCCACCAGGCGAACACTGCATCTGGACGGAGCCACAGTCTGGGTTTCGGCTGGGGGAGGGGTCATCCAAGATGCCGGCTGCTGCCTCTGCCCCCCACTGGGGCCTAGTCCTGACAACGTGGGGGGAACCGGGATCTCTGATGCAGGCTGCTGTCGCAGTCTGCTCTGCTGCTGCCCCCCTGCACCGTGCGCCAGCCCGGGTCGTGACAAGGGTGAGGGTGGATGGGTTAAGATGGCCTGTGCCAGCCCCTGGTGGCAGTGGGGTGTCTGGTCGGATGGGGGAGTGGATGGGGGGGGGAAGGTTTTTCCCTATAGTGAGAGAATGGGGGTTGCCTCAGGGGGTTGGGGAGAGCCTCCCTATGAGAGAGAGAGGCTCAGGTATGAGGGGGGGTTGCGGGGGAGGGGAGTCTCTGGGGGAGCAGCCGATGGAAGGGGGTCAGGATGATGTGGATGGGGGGGGGAGGAGATGGCCATAGGGGTTGTCTTGGATCGTGGATGGTATGGTCGATGGGGGCAGAGGGCTCAGGTGCCATGGGGCCTTAGGGGCCTTGTGGGACTTCAGAGAGTCTGCCCACCACCTGAGTCTCCAGGGGAGTTGGATCCAGGGTCTCTCGGCAGGGGACTGATGCTGTTGAATGCAAGGTCTGTAGTTAATAAGTCCCCGATAATCCATGATTTGATCCTGGATGGGGCAGCGGACCTTGCATGCATAACGGAAACATGGCTGGATGAGGAAGCAGGGCCAATTTTGGCTGATCTCGTTTTAGCCGGGTATGCCATGCAGCAACAGCCTCATGACAGGGGCCAGGGAGGTAGTGTAGCTGTGATTTTTAAAGACATGTGATTAGTTAGGAGGAATCCAGTTCTGGATATTCCTGGGATCAAGGCCCTCCATGTGGTGTTTGATTTGGCTGGGGGCAATTTGGGGATGCTGTTGGTGTACCGGGCCCCTTCCTGCCCAGCAGCATCCCTCTCCATTCTAGCGGAGCTGGTCTCGGTGGTAGCGCTGGACTCCTCTAAAGACTTTCGTCCTGGAAGACTTCAATATCCATACTGACACCGGCCTGGTGGGGGAAGAGCAAGAATTCATGGCCACCATGGCAACCATGGATTTGTCGCAAGTTGTCAGCTGCCCGACCCATGTGTGTAGGGGGGGACATACCCTCGATCTAGTGTTCTGTTCTGGCCTTGAGGCGGGTGATCCAGTAGTGGGGGATGTGATAGCTATGCCCTTGTCATGGACGGATCATTACCTCCTTCAGACCAGTCTCAGTGCGCCACCCCCAGAAGGGGAAGGTACCAGTTAGCATGGTCCGCTCTCGGAGGCTGATGGAACCTCAGCAGTTCCAGGAGGCCCTGGAGGATTTAATCCTGGACTCTTCCAGTCTCTCTGTAGATAAGCTCGTCCGGACTTGGAACATCTTGCTTGAAGGGGCTATACACAGAGTGGTTCTAAGACGTCCCCTGCCCCTGTCTCAACACCGCAGGGTCCCTTGGTTTACTGAGGGGCTGCAGAGTATGAAGCAGGAAGGCAGGCAACTCGAGCGATGCTGGCGTCAGACTCGTGCTGAATCTGACCAACTTCTCCACAGGACCTATTTGTGGTCCTATGTTGAGGCTGTGAGGGTGGCAAAGAAGGAATTCTTTGCCACCCTCATAGCGTCTGCAAAGTCGCATCCAGCAGAGCTGTTCCGGGTGGTGCGGGGGCTGGTCAGTCCAGCCTCCCTCCGCCTGGATGGGGACTTGTCCCAGGCCCACTCTGAGGAGTTTGCCACCTACTTTGCAGACAAGGTGGCTCGGATCCAGAGCAACTTCGACAATAGATTAGAAACAGTAGAAATGGAGCGTGAGGTGATGGAGGTCTGGTCCAGTTTTCTGGGATGAGTTTCAGGAAATGACGCCAGCCGATGCTGTGGAGGTCCTGGGGTCAGTTAGGGCCACTAGTTGTGAATTAGATCCTTGCCCGTCCCGGTTGGTGAAAGTCTCCAGGGAGACACTGGGGCCGGTGCTGGCGGGGGTAATTAATGCATCTCTTCAGCAGGGGAGTTTGCCCCTTGGTCTCAAAGAGGCCATGGTGCACCCCCTGCTGAAGAAGCCATCTTTGGATGTGGACGCACTCGCCAGTTACCGACCCGTCTCTAACCTTCCCTTTTTAGGGAAGGTTACTGAACAGGCGGTGGCCCTGCAGCTCCAGGACCACCTGGACGGCATCGGGTTTTTGATCCATTTCAATCAGGGTTTCGGCCCAGCTATGGTACAGAGATGGCATTGGTGGCCTTGGTGAATGATCTCTGCCGGGAGATGCAGGACGTTCGACATTACTGGTCCTGCTAGATCTCTCAGCCGCATATGATACAGTTGACCATGGGCTGCTGTTGAGACGGTTGCGTGACCTGGGGGGTTTGGATGGGACCGTCCTTGGCTGGTTCCAGTCATTCCTCTCGGGGAGGACCCAGCGGGTTTTCCTGGGAGCAGAAACATCTAGCCCCCGGGCCCTAGACTGTGGCATTCCGTAAGGCTCAATCTTGTCTCCTTTATTGTTTAATGTATATATGCAGCCCCTGGGGGAGATCGTGAGAGGATTTGGTGTGCGTTGCCGCCAATATGCTGATGACACCCAGCTTTAACTCTCTTTTTCAACTGACCCAGGCCCGGCTGTCTCCGTGCTATCCCAATGTTTGGAGGCCATGGCGACATGGTTATGGCAGAGCAGACTGAAGCTCAATCCCCGCTAAGACGGAGGTGATAGTGGTAGTCCGAGCACGGGATGTATTGCCCCCCCTTGTGGAGGGGCAATACACCCCGCCGTGGGCCAGCAGGTTCGGCGTCTGGAGGTGTTATTGGATGCAGATCTCCGCTTAGATCGACAGGTGGATGTGGTGGCAATGGCGGCCTTCCGCCAGTTGTATCTGGTGTGGAAGCTGCGCCCATACATCTCCAGAACCGACCTGGCCACTCTGATCCATGCCTTCATCACCTCGAGACTGGACTACTGTAACGCGCTCTACATGGGGCTTCCCTTGATGCTTACCCGGAGGCTGCAGCTAGTGCAGAATGTGGTGGCCCGTCTCTTAACAGGGACGGGCCGACGAGAGCACAACACCGGTGCTCCATGCACTGCACTGGCTCCCTGTAGCATGCCGAGCCAGATCCAAGGTGCTGACTTTGATCTATAAGGCCCTATACGTTCTTGGACCCGGATATCTCACGGGCCGTCTCGCCCTCTGCAACTCAGGATGGCCCCTTCAGTCCACCAGGGGTGTCTTCCTGGAGGTCCCCCGTGTAAAATGGGGGGATACAATGGAGAGGGCATTCTCGGTGGCTCAGCCACGGTTATGGAACGCCCTCCCAGAGGAAGCACGGCTGACCCCGAGTCTGGTAGTCTTCCGTCGGGCCTGCAAGACATGGCTGTTCTCCCAGGCCTTCGGAGGCGGGGAGAGGAGGGTGGGTTAAAAAAATTTATGGGGGAGTTTTAAAATTGTCAAAGAATGTTGGAATTTTAGATTTTTATTATAGTTTTATATTGTTTAAGATTGTTTTTATTTTTGCTGGAAGCCATCCCGAGATGCCATTGGCATAAGGAGGCGGCATATAAATGCAATAAAATAAGTAAATAAATAAATTCCTCTGAACTTCAGAACTCAGGAAATTGAGGCCAAATGCACCAGTTCTCAGTGTTTCTCAAGGGAAACCAAGGACCGAGTTCCAGCACTCCTTCAAAGCTAACTTCCAAGCAATACAGTAGACCAACATCATAGCATGAATGTAAATTAGAGATGAAATGAATAGTTTATTTTGTATTTGTGAATATAATTCAGATATTCAAATAGACCTCCAAATACCTGAATTATATTTGTCCAACAGACATTCAGATATCCACTATTTCAGTCACTTTACTTTGTGTGCTTCCATTATTTTGGTTTATTTGAATATTCATTTTGGGTATTTCAGTCACTTCAGCTAGGTTATTTATTTAGTCAGTCAGCTCAGGGAGCTATAATATTCAACAATAAATTTTAAAACACACAGGGGAAAAAAAAGTAAAATCTCGTAGCCCTCTAATAGATTAAGATTTTAATATCTTTAATAATCCAATACTTTAGAACAAGTAAAAACCCCTAACCCATAATTTGCCATACCCTATCGCTGTAGTGTCTACCAAATGACTGGCCAAACAGAAAGGTTTTATATCACCTCCAGAAGATGAGCACGCTCAAGCTTAGATGAATCTCTAAGGGGAGGGAGTTCCATAATTGCCACTAAGAACACATCTCTACATGGACTTCGTTGGTGGATGGTAACACTAACTACAAGGATTGGAGATATCAAGGGAGAAGTCCAGGGTCTAATCTTAGTTCGGTGGAGGGAGCGCTAGATTGTCTCTCAGGGGGAGAGCTGGAGTCACTGATCCCAGATAGGCATGTGCTCCTTGCAAACGTAGTGCCTTCTAGGACTTCAGGCTAGATGCCTAGCTAACATATGGCTATTTTTGTGGTGCTGCTTTCCATCCTTCCACGGCTGTCAGGGAGTGTGTAGGAACATCTGCCATCCCCTCTGTCTATGTAACTGCTCAAACTGCTTGCTAAGAGTGTGAATTTCTGTTTCAGATGGAACCGAAACAGTCTGAAAATGGCTGTTTCAGTTTTAAAACCATAAAACGGAAATTGTGCTTTAATTTTGGTTCCAGTATTTTGGGTTTTTTACATTGATCCCCTTCCCCCCCACCCCCACCCCCGCCCCGTTTGTTCTTATTGACTTCAATGGGAGAAGTCAATAGGGAAAAAAACAAAACAAGGGGGGCGGGGGGAAATCAATGCAAAAACCACAAAAAAAACCAAAACAAAATCAATCAAAAAATCATGGAGAACCAAGATCAAAACACAAAAAAATTCTCCCCCAAGTCCCATCCCTACTGCTTACTTAACTGTTATAACCTGAAGAAACTTGTCCTGGACTCCATCTGAGGCAGATAGGTCAGGCTGCAAGACACAGGTGAAGCTGACTGTGCTCTCGAGGTTCAGGTTTAGGACCATGATGGGATAGACAGGGTGGGTTAGATGTGTTTCTGGGACTGTGTTTGTTTGAGCTAACTATGCCATATTGATACGTTTGTAGTTTGTTTCCTGGTTTTGTGTTACTACCTCTGTCGTGTCCTGCACATATTGTACAGTTATAACTTTGTGTCTTATCTTGAGTATTTTGTGTTTATTTTTCCGCTCCCTTTCTTGGGATAAATACACCCTGGTTTATCTCAGCAGTGCTAGAATTGTGTGATAATTGGGGCAACTTGAGTCAACCCCAACCTCTTGCTTGCATTCCTCCTAATCCTTTGTGAGGGCAGATGGGTTACAGAATGAACAGCAAGGAAAAAGACGTTGGAAGTATGGCCCATTTTAATTTGAGACACACCCACTTATGCCCACACAGTGGATGAGAGTGGGTGCGTTTCATTTGAAAGCAGCGGCGCGTGGGTGGGTGGATGGGCGTGCTTTCACCCAACACGTACCTCCATCCACCACCTTTGCACAGAGCACAGGTTGATCCATACAGAGGCATGCGTGGGGTGCGCCTCTGTGCACTCATCCCCCTGCAACGGCTCCCTCACTGACTGCCCCCCCCAGCTGTGCCCCCATTTAAAAAGGTCCTATGTTGCAACGTATGTTCTATACTGGTGTGATCAGTAGGGGGAGATACAATGATTTCGGGCTGAAGTGAAGTAGGTACATCAGTTTGATTCAATTACAATAGATAAACTTTAGTTTCTTGCTGTTTGTTAGAACATGCCTTTAGTTTCTGGTGGGAATATTCCAGAAGGCGTTGTGACTGGAACAAAGACACATCCTGACTCATGCTCACTCTCTTCCCCAATGATGGTCTTCACAAACCCTTTGCTCCCCCTGAATTATTCCATTGTCTCCTTGTCTGTAATGGCAGTGCAGGAGAGTTGGCCCAGAACAACGAGGGGTAGTTTACTTTGGAAAAAATTACCCGTAGCTCACGAATTTTGCTTGAAGTACATGAATGTTGTGAGATAAATGGGAAGGAGGAAGGGAACTGGTTACCCCAGGGTAAGTATTATGCTTAGACACAGCCTTAGGTAATGTTGAAATCCCACTTTAGATTCCCTAACTGCCATTTGTGTCTTTGAAAATCTCCCCTAAGCGTAAAATTGGGAGACATTGAAAACACCTGCCTGGCGAACAAACTACTTTTTAATGTTCTATAAGCTCACAGGCCTTGAGAGAGCTTCATTAAGGGTATGGAGAATTGAATAGTGGAAAATCAATGAGGCTAGGAATAAATAATGAAAAATTCTACCACTTGAAAATAGTCAACAGGAAATCTCCCAGAATAAAAATATCAATCACGTCTGGGGTTTTTGTTTTTCCCACAGACTCACCATGGATTTTGCTGTGGTTTAGTGTCATTGGTTTAGGTGTTGCTTTTCTTTAACTTCATCTTTTAAATTTTTTGAACTTTTGTGAGCAATCGTTCAAAAGGCCACTCTGGTCTGGCCCCAAGCATCAACAATGCATGCATTTAGTGCATGGGCCTAATTAGACCTTCCAGCAGCTGGACCAAAGAGGACACAACTCTGCTGAATTCCTTGTGGTCTGCAACAGCAGATCAGATCAGCAATTGGGAATGCCTTGCAGCTCTTTTAGTTCTAAACACATATTCATCTGCCCAGTGTTTTATATTGACGGAACTGAAGGTATTTTGATACCATAGAGAAAATTTTTCATAGTTCTTGGCTATGGAAAGAGGTACTCAGGGTTCCCCACTGAACAGCTAATTGGCAAGGTTTTCTGTGACCCGCTGTAGAATGGGGAACCCCAGATGCTCACTCCTTCCTTTAAGCACTTCAGATTTGCTGATAAACTGCAGATCTGGGACAAGCCTGCTGATAAGCTGTCAAGTGGAGAATTCGAAGTGCTTTTTCCCTTCCTCCCCAAGCTCTGCAGGTGAAAAGCTCTTTGGGTTCATGCTCAACAGTTGTGCGGGGAACCTGGAGTGTTCCCCACCGGTCGCATATGCAAGGAGGGAGTGCTCAGCAATTGCACTCCCCCATCTGCAATCCTTACAGAGCATGGGACAGAGTGCTGGGCTTTCCTCACCCTACTACAGGTTTTCAACAAAGAACCCAGCCTGCTTTCCACGTTGCAGCACATAAGTGGCAAATTTGAGGGGGCAGAAAAATTGGCTGGCTGTTTACCTCACCTTGCAATGTAGTTGGGCCTGTGTACATATTCCAAATCAGCTAGGAATGAGGAAAGGTTGCAGGAGCTGGGTATGTTTAGCCTAGTGAAGAGAAGATTAAGGGGAGACATGACAGAACTGTCTTTGTTGTCACAGAGAACATGACTAGAACTAATCAGCTCAAATTACAGGAAAGTAGATTTTGGGGGAAAAAAACATCTAACAGTAAGAACAGTGCACCAATAGACCAAGTTGGCCAAGGAGGTTTTGATTAAGGGCCTAATCACCTGCAGCAGGCTTGGGGCTTTTCCCCTGCAGAGCTTGAGAGGGAAGGGAGAAAGCACTTAGGATTCTCTACTCAACAGTTTATCCCAGATATGCTGTTGCGGACCACAAGGAATTTAGTAGAGTTGTCTCCTCCTTGGTCCAGCTGCTGGAAGATCAAATTAGGCCCATGCACTAAATCAAAACCCTTTGAGGTTTCAGAGAGAGAAGGTGGACAGCCATCTGTCATGGATGTTGGAGCTGTGGTTCTCCTGCATTCAAAGCAGGGAGGTGGACTAGATGATCCTTGATGTTTCTTCCAAGTCTATAATTCTATTTATAGTTAAACTCACAGGAACATACGAAATCAGTAAGGAACAAGGAGGATTACGATCTTGTTACATCTTCTTCTCAATTAACACTCATTTCTGCCCAAATGAAGAGCACTTTGTTTTATGATGTATAAAAGTTATGAGAAGAGGATATGTAAATACCTGTGTCATAATAAAAATAGCCAAAGTTCTGGTTATCGCATAGTATGACCGAGCAGCAACTGAGAAATACCACTTGGTGCTCTCATACCTAGCAGAAATGGGCAATTCAGTTGTTATTGAAAATAAATATTTGTCTAATTAGGATATTGGACCCTTTGCCCTCAGATGAGGGATTTGCTATAATGATACAAATATAATCCCATAATATGCATAGCATGAGCACTGTTCCTAATCAGGTAGGCAACAATTTCTGATTACCTCTAGGAAACTATTAAGAGCTAGATAATGAGGAGTGCTAGCACCAAAATAAGACTAGAAGTCAGAGGGTGTTTCCGGTGTCTTAGGAAAGTATTCTAATTTATAAGAGTCTAGATTTATACTCCATGGTTTTGGGCAAGATGCTACACTACATGGCCACCCAGGAGCCACAGATCTGACTGCCTATCTGAAGGTGGGAGTGTGGGGGCGGGGGGTTGAACACTCCTGTGAGCCACGCAACACCCACTCCTGGCCGTGCACCGAGCCATGCCGGAAAATCCAGCGATATCCGTGTGGGGTAGGGTGGCCAATTGGCCATACCTTCCCTTTAAAAGAGAACATTATGAAAAATGCATGGTGGAGGGCTGGACTGGAAACAATGCAGCCCTGCAACATGTATTTTTCATAAGTGTCCTCTTTTAAAGGGGAGGTATGGCCACCCTGGTGTGGGGCCAGCCAAATGTAAAGTAGCTGCTTTCATGGCTGCAGCAAGCACGCTGGGAGCTGCCCATTTGAATCTCTCCCCATGCACTCCACCTGCATGGGCGTTCCTTGGCAGACCTACACAGCAGCCACAGACCCCCCCTTCCCTCACCCCATCATCTTGCTCATCTGAAAACACCCTCGGTCACGTACCACACAGTATGTGATTGCATTTTGCTTGGGAGATGGCAACATTCCGCTGCGTTTGCTCGGTGTTTCCTGGAAGAGACAAAGGAATTAAAAGTGCCCCACCAGTTCTATCCCAAGCAAACTAAAACAAAATACAAGACGTGAATGAAGAAAATCAATTTGTAAAACGATGCTACCCCTAACAGCTTGAGAACACAGAAGAAAATAATAGATTGTTTCTTCACATTGTCTTATAAGTTTTAGCAGATGGAAATATGGAATCCCAACAAAGAAGAACTCTAAAGACATAGACCCCAATAGTCAGGGTATTTGATAATGCCACACTCATTTCCCATCCCCCATTAACACTCCTGTTAATATAGTGGATGTTTTCATGCTACCCCGCAGGGCCACCCAAGAGCCATGAATCCGACCACCCGTCTGAAGGTGGAGCAGCCAAATACGCACTCCCATGAGTCACAGAGCACTCACTCATGGTCACACATGGAACCATGCTGGGAAATCCAGAATGATCCATGCATGGCCAGCTAAATGGATGGTGTCTGCTTCTGTGGCTGCAGTGGCCACACTGGGAGCCACCCATGTGAATTGCTCCCCATGCACTCCACCTACATGAATGATCCATGGAAGAGCCAAGCGGCAGCCACAGACTTCCACCGCCACTCCACTGGCTTCTTCGTTTGAAGACGCCCTCTGTGAAAATTCACCCTTCCCAGTTGTGCTTAATGGGGACATGTTGTGAAAGCGGGGAGGAAGAGTGAGTTTGTAAAGGGTGGGAGAAAAATGTCTGGTTTGGATGGAGTGGGACTCCCAGGGTGAAGGATCGGGGGCGTACAGAAGTAGGCTGGGAAGCCTTGGGGGTTAGTCATGGCCCTCTCCAGCCTATTTTGACATTTTGCCTCAAGATTGGAAGAGGTTCTACCAGGGGAATGTGTTCATTGCCAAAATAAAATGGTGAACAAATCAGAAAAACAAAATGGTTGCTAAACCCCTAGTGTTCCCCCAAATACTTAGTAGTAAGCAGGATACTCAGGACTTCCTGAGGAAAGAGGGTAGTTCTGTGGTGGAGAGATGGTGGATAAAGGGAGAACTGGAATTGAGTATCCAACTTTGGGGAGAATATGCCAGGGGATGATATGGCATTTGGGTTTAGTCACTCATTCAGCAAATTGATTCTCCCCCAGATCACAAATCACTGAGAATTTCAGAACAAGGTTCTGTGCACAGGGGATTCTATATTCAGCAGATGTTTTTCTCTGTCTGCCTGCAACATTTGATGCCCTATCTTTTCCTCCTTTGCACATAACGACTTGCATTTTACCTGCATATAAAAGGAATTTTAATACAGATATTGGCAAGCATTTCTCTGTGGTGGTTAACATCTTTGGATGCAATGCCTCTTTGGAAACCTGTATGGGTTGCCCTGACTCAGTAAACATGTGGTGGGGCACTGGTAGCAATCTGCTTGTGACTCTAAATTGACATGTTCTTGTGACCCCATTTGTGTCACACCCCATTGGCCAAGCCACACTTCTTTAGAATAAATATATCAAATAGCATTACCTTTCAGTGTCTACACTGAACCTCTAAGAAGTCTATAGCTTCAAACCACTATTGAGTTTGTTCACGGACACAATGAGCTCATTATTAAGTCTCAAACGTTTTTTAAAGGGTTTTGCATGTAGATTGCTGTACTTTTTTCTCACATAGATGAACAGTTCCAAGTGTGGGGAAGGGATGAGCTGGAAAAAGTAATTGTACTTAGAGAGAAAATAGATGCCTTTGTCACAGGTCCCACTCTGTGGGCAAGTGTTTGCAGGATCAGGCCTCAAAGCAGACGGTCACTCAAGGGGTTGAGTGATCATAGCAGTTTATTTACACCATAATCCTCAGGCCAAGCACCAGACCTCTGGCCAGTCTCAGACAAACATGCTAGTCAAGTTAATCCCATAAGGTTTAGCCTAGTCAGACCACAGTCCACTGGCTCAGTTATGTCTAACTCACATTCAAGCTCTCTCAGCTCTGAGGTCTTCCTTCAGGTGGCTTTCCAGGCAGCTTCTCTAGAGCTGTCCTCTCCTCTGTAGCCAAAAGCAGACTACCTTCTTCCCTCCGGCTGGCTTCTCTTTTATACTGTTGGCCACACCCATCTACTTCCTGTGGTGGCCATCTTGAATCTTCTCACATGTATGGGTACATGGCAAGCACTATCTTATGGTATAAACCTGCCACAGCCATATTTACCCCAACTTGACTCCATTTCACTCAGTGGATTTACATCAGGGATGAGACGGAGTTGGCTTTAGGCGGCGGCGGCAGGAGAATCATGTCACTGCAAAAGCAGGTGCTGGCAGGAAAAGTTCAAAGGAGGATAAAACCTCCTGCCAGTAGGTGTCATTGCAAAGTAAACCATGGATGAGTTCTAATCCAGGGTTGTGAGAAAACATTTTCAAAGGGATAGTGATAAAAATAAACAGTATTACAGCCCATGAACTCAGAAGGACGAGCTGATTGAGGTTGAAGTGACTCATTCAACTTACAGTTATTTAAAACCATTTGAAAACTCTTGTTTTATTTATTTTTGTTCCATTTCATTTATTTGCACTATTTGATTTTCTTTCAAGTTAAACCTGGTAAAAGGCAGCATTGGCAATAGCAGCTGCGAGAAATTTGGTCCATTGGAGATAATTCCCTCTGTTGACACCACAAGGATAGGCCATTATGACTTCATTCTCTTTAAGACAGATGCAGGCAGAAGAATTTTTTAAGAAGACACCACGTGTTCCAGTTTCACCTCGTAAAATGGTGCTAAAATATTTACAAAAGCCCCTCTGGATGACAGACATGACAGCTTTAACACTGGGTGTTTTTACACACACATTTCTCCTGCATGTTTGCTGTTACAGCTTGAACTTTCTGTGCGTCTAACCCACTCACCCAGATCTTAAACATCCGGCTCTTTGAACTTCTGCATAGAACTTCTCCCAGAACTTTTGTGTGTAAAATGTTCTACTGGTAAACTGCTTTGCTCCAGGAAGCTGTGGTCACTTGGTTTCCATGGCAGCCCCTCACATCTACAGCTGCGGCTACTTTAGGCTGCCTCAGGGCAGTGTATGTGTGAAGAATACATCCGGAACTTACTTGTGGACTTCTAAACCTAGAAGACTGAAAGATCAGCACTTTTAAGGTGTATGTTAAAATGCCCATTGTCTCTTCTCTCTCCTTAGCCAGAAATCAAAATTCCTCTTTAGTCTGAACAATATCAGCAGCTGGTGCTCATTACTTCTCTGTAGTTGTTTTCTCTCTCCTCAGGGGCTCTGGCCAAGGACTCTTACTGCACCACAAGATACACTGTAAACAAAAGCCACCCATGGTGACAAAGAAATTATTCAGATAAGACCTTTCCAAGATAAGCATTTTTCAAGTAAGGATTATCATTACATAGGACATCACATGCTGTCAGGACCCAGGTCTTGAACCTTTGCTCCCAGGGTGGTAGGCGGTTCTGCTGCACCACCACTGGTCTGCCGTTGCCTCAGGTCCTCCACTACCCTAATGAAGCCTCTCTGCCTTGTCCCTAGCCCCTTAGCCACACCTCACCTGTCATCTACCCTTGTCACGCCTCCCAGCCAGCATATACGATTTGCTAGTAGCACCAGGAAGCTGGGTAGAGGAACACTCTCCCTCTTGTACTCCAGCTTCCTTGTCTTTTGCCAGCTTTGCTCCCTGATCCCCTTACATGCCCTGTCTTGTCTAGTCCCAGTGCCTTGTTCTTGTCTCCCCAGTCTTGCTCCCCTCTTCCTATCCTGAACCGGTCGCTTCAAACCAGAATTCTGGCTAGGAAGCTTGTGCATACATGAGGTGTATATAGAGCTGAAAGGAAAAGGTATTTTCCTTTTTGAAAAAAAAAATATATATATTTTAAAAATGCAGAAATGGAATAGCCAATTTTTACAGAAAAAAAAATTTGGAAAAAAAATTTCAACCCTATAGCTGAAACAAAAAGTTATTTTCCTTTTTGCAAATTTTTTTTTTGGAAACAATCAATTCTGGCAGAATTTGAAAAATTTTGGAATCAGAATTTTAGTCCTGTGTGTGTATGTGGGTCAGTACAGAGACAGATAGTTGGGGGCTCATGAATAGTCTTTTGATGGGGTGGCGTGTATTTGTAGATCACTTAAGTGAGGGCAGTTCTTAGGTCTCTGTAGACTGGTGTGTTTATTGCAAGATTATTTCCAGCAATTAAAGAAGAAAGGGCTGCTTATGACTCTTCATGTACTATCGCTCTGGAAAGGTTTTGTTTGTAGCACTGTTTGCTCAAGATTTATATGATCTAACTGCTTTCCTGATTGAAACAACATGCAAGAGCTCAGCAGGCATCTTTCTTCTGCTCAGTTATTAGGCAACAGAGAGGCTAGCAGGTCATGGTAGATCAGTGAGTGTGTTAACTGACTTGTAAGCCCTTCTAAGACACGGAGTGGAAGCTCTTATTTTTACTGTTAATACTCAAAGTAACACAGATTTACCCAATGCTTCTATGCCCTGCTCTACATAGTTACTTTTTACATAGTACTCACAGTTAAAGCTACTGTTTGGAGGTTTTGGTCTACTTTTTGTCTTCTCCTGTCCCAGTTGATACCTGAACACCTAAGTAAGAAAGAAATTTATCTTTATAGAACTCCTATGGCACGGGGCGGAGATGGTGGGGCTGCAGGCAATGTCGTGTGTATAGATGCAGGGTCCCTGGGTGGGAGTATTAAGCCTGTAGGAAGTGCTTTCCCAGAGCAACAGGTACACTAGGAGCCCCAGGATTCCTGCCACCACCACCATCTGCCACACTGATCCTGAACGGCTCTGCCACCATGAATCTCAGGAGTAGTACAGTGAGTGGGCTCCTGGAGACCATCAGAGCAGCGCAACAGTGCCGGTGGGGCTGCCAGGATTCCACCACACCACTCCCTAGGCTCCTGGACAAGCTCTTTCTCCGAGGGCCCCCACTTATTGCAGGTCCTGTGACAACTGCTCCCTTGACGCACATTAAGGCCAACCCTGTTTAAGTACTACAATGCTTTCACCTTTTGGAAATACGAATACATATCTAGTTATGATGTATATGAGACGCACCTTGTTTTAACTGTCCTTGTATAGTATTTGAGTGTGTTAACAGACATAACACGGGCCTGGTTCAGACTACTCTGGCCCAACTGGGCCAGCATCATGGCAGTACATTTGTTCTGGGCCCGCCAGATGTGGACCTAGCTCAAACCCTGGCGGGGGTAGCGGACAAACTGGAAATGTGGTCCTGGAATTAAGCGCGCCCACAGTCCGGTCCCAGCAGCCATCCAGGTGGGCCAGAGCGGGTGGAATCGGGTGGGAACATCTGTTCCTGATCCCGTCTTGGCCCGGCGTCAGGGTTAGGCAGCTATGGCTGGCTGCCATTACAGCCACAGCTGAGGGGGGCATGGTGATGGTGACAGCACAGGAGAATGGCCAAGTGGCCACGTGTCACTCCCCACCCCTCCTCCCCAGCTTGGTCTGGCCTTGATGATGTGTGTTCCTACGGCCAGAGCTAACCCAGCTGGAGGTAGGCCTCCTCAACCCCAGGCAGCATGGCAGCAGTGCTGTCACTTCTCTTAACATGCTGTGGGGACAATCCAGCAGCCTGCTTATGCCAACCCCAACATGCGGCGCACAGCCAGAACATGCGCACTCAGATGCGCACCTGGTGTCCTGTGTGAAGGACAGCCACACGGGGCAAAAGTACAGTCCTGGCCTATACTGCGCACGAGGCACTGCGTGTGTGTCTGAGCACATGCGTTCTGGCTGTGCGCCACATTTTGGCGTCGGCTTAAGCAGGCCACTAGATTTTCCCCTGTATCTTTGAATGCTGCTGATCTTGTACCGTAGACAGGTTCTTCATAGGGATGTGGAGAAGGGACCCCTACCATTTTCATTTCAGTTTTCATTTTTGTTTAGAAAACCTCCTTCATTTTCAGGGGGGGGAGGTTCATAAAAAATCCTACTGTTTTAGTTTTTTGTCTTTTTTTTTTTAATTCAAAAATATTTTAAAAAATTAACACATGTTCAACCCTTTTTCAAAATAGTGCCGGCAGTATCAGCACCCTTTTGGAAAAGGGTGCACAGGCACAGAATGATCTGGTCACCATTTTGCACATGCACATGATTTTTTTATTATTTTTTTAAAATAAGAAAGTGGAACTATCACAGCACATATGCAAAAACGTCACCAGGGCCATTCCGCGCATGCATACCCTTTTCTAAAGTGGCACTGGCAGCCATTTTGCCCATGCACATTTTTTCTATTTTATTCTTTATTCTTATTTTCAAACTAACACAGACGAAAGCAAATGACAATTGCTTGCTTGTTCATCCATGTTCATAACATTAGTTGCAAAAACAAATGAAGTTCCATTTGGTTTTGTATACAACAGAAAATGTTACAGATGCACATCCCCTAGTTCTCAACTGGCTTTTGTTTTACCACAAACAGCTCCTAAATTAGGTTTCAAGGCCAGTGGATCTGGAGCCTAGAAATGCTTACCTTTGACCATTATGGGAATGACCCTTTCCTTAACTATGCGTATTAAGAATATATTAGAGCTGAAACGCGGTCTCTGAAAAACTTTAGAATCCACCAGGGATTCCAGTCCTCGGTTCTGAATTTCTGAAGTCTGAAGTCCTGAGTACTAAGGCTGGTTCCCGGAAATCTTCAGAAGCCTCCATCGAGTGCTGGCACCATTCCACGTGTGACTGGAGTGGCCTAGACAGTTGACCCTAGCTTCTCTGAACTAGGAAACAAAACTTAGTGCCATATTTGGTAGAAGGGGGGTATGGGAGGGTGCAGTTGAGTGATGGACAAGCCACAGGACAGGTTTTGATTGGCTGCCTAGCAGGAGAAAAATAAAAATGGCTGTACAGTAATTTTCCATTCTCTTTGGTGAATCTGTCTGTGTGTGCTACACTGCTGATCTATATGTAATTAGCTTAATGGGGTGGGGGAGATGCCTGTCCTGTCCAGTCTATAGGGCAATGTTGGGGGACAGGAGTTAGTAGTTTCCACCATGCCATGATTTAAATTTTTTTAAAAAATAAGTGGGTGCCACACTGCTGCTGCCTGGCACCATAGAGGCCAGAGGGATCTCGCCTTCCTCTTCCCATAGCTTGGACTGTCCAAGTTACCAGTGCCACACCAATACCACGCCTTTTTAAAAAATAAGTAGGTGCCACTGTTGCCTACTGCTTGCGCTGCTTGTCATTAGCTTCACTTCCTCCGGCCTTGACAGTCCATATAACTAGGGGCAATGCCGGGGGTTGCCATCACTGCCAAATATACACTTAAGGTTTGGTTGCTGCTGCTGCTTGCATTGCCTGTTGGCAGCACTCTAGAAACCAGGGATGGATCACTTTTGCTGTGGTTTTTGTGGGCATGGACTGTATGTTGTGGGTTCAACTTTGCCAAGTTGTGACTAACCCCTGGGGCACAGGGAAAATATACTCTCTTTCCGGTTAAAATAAGATGGGTGGAGATGGGGTTTACCTTGCATAGGTGGACAGGCACAATGGAGGCTTGTGTGTGTGTGTGTAATGTATATGTCTGGTTTCTTGTGTTATGCCTGCTGGGTTGGCATAGTGATTTTAAAGTGGGTATACTGCTGATGGTGGCCCATGCTGCGGGTACTGCTGGCTTTTATTAGCTTGCATGCAGTTGGGTTTCTCTTGTTGGGCGACTGTCTCCCTCTTACTAGTCTGATTTTCTGGGCACTGTTTGGCATAATGATTTTTAAAGAAGGTGTACTTTAAATTCATTAAAGGAGAGAGTTCCAAAGTTCTGAATTCCAGGTCCTCGGACAAAGTTCCAAAGTTAAGACAAGTACCCAAACCAGGTTCTCAGAACTTATATACAGCTGACCTGGGAATGATCAGAGGTCAACTGGAAGTGCAGATAAGGAGGTTTTATAGTGGATACAATTAATTTATTTGCTTTTTAAAGTCTCCAAAATCTGGAAGGTGCAATAATTACAAAGAAAAATAAAACATTTGCCAAGTCTTTTATTGGGGAAAAAATTGGAAATTATTCATAGAATAAGTATATTTCATAGTGACATGCAGAATTAGCTAATATGATGTACATTTATTCACTTTAAGCTAATCATTTTACAAAAGACAATGATCTTTTCCTAGGTTAGTTGAGCTGAGAATTAAATCCTAAAATGCATGTTTTTCTCCTATATGTTGCTTTGAATATTTTTAAAAAAACCTTAAGTGTATTTGTAAAGCATAATGGCACAGACCTATGCTAGGCGTTCTCCTGCTGTGTGTCAAACAAACAGACAATTTCAGATAACCAATACCCACCCCAAATATATCTTTGGGTAGCTTGCACTGAAAACAAGCTATTTTTGCTGATGAAGTTCTCCAGAAAAGGAGACCTGGACATTCCCCCTTGTACATTGTGGAATTATATTCTGTGTTCTGCCTCCAATGTCTTAAAGGTCCCTTTTAAAACTCCTCATTTCATTAGATTGACTAGGTTGCCCTCAAATGATGCTTCTCTACTGAACATCAAAGATGACATATCTTTATCTTTCATTGAGCCAACATGTCATGTTCACTATCTGTCCAGACATAGATAGAAGAGATTCTCAGTCATTTCTGACCCATAGGCCGCTTTTAGACGAGACACATTTGTGCATGATTGTTAAAAAATGCGCTTGTTTTAATGCTCGTTTAAACACCTAAACCGTTTTAAATTTGTATTTGCCATGAACGTGTAAAAGCCCAAACCATTTTGAATGTGGTTTTTAAATAATGCACATTTTTAAAAACTGGTTTTGGCACCCCCAGATCATCAAAGATGCTCAAAACCGGTTTTAAAAAATGCGCATTATTTAAATGCACATTTACAAAACCACATTAAAAGTGTCTCATCTAAAAGTGCCCACAGTGTTCTGAAGTCCAGGTTTGGCATGTGTGGTCTGCAAGCTAATGATTTGACTCGTAGGTTTTACAAACCCTAATTTGGGGTAGTTGCCACCTTTTCTGAGACAACTGGAGCTTCCTTATTTACTTGCCTGTTTTCTCACAACAGCAGGGATCCCAGAAATGTTTGCCATAGAAAAACGCGGATTTTGAATTTTTACAAAGCATCTTCGGACTGTGATCCAGCTGTCCCCTTGTGTCTGCATAAGGACAACACTGGTGCCCTTGTGTTGGTGAGTGCTGCATGAGCCAGAGCAACCAGCCAAACACCAGCCCCAAAAGTAGGTTAAACAACCCCCTCCCCCCAGCCAGCAACAATGGTCACACCCTCTGCACTAGGGGGACGGAACTTTGAACATGTGCCATACCATTGGCCATCCCAGCACCTCACAGGGTTGCAGTTGGCACATGGGGCCCCTTTGTGCACACCCCAACAAGGTCTAACACCCCATCTGCATGGGGGTGGTACATCCCATGTCAGGTAAGCAGCACTCATGTGCCTGGTTAGAGGAGGTGAAAGTCCCTTTGTGACTGCTCGGGTAGAGGATCAATGAACTGTTGGAAAAGGGAAGAAGGAAGTCTGGAGGGGCATGCTGTGCTGTGGGGGCTGGGATCAGGGGCAGGTATCAGGGTGCATAAGGAGGGTGCTGGGGAGCTCTGCAATACTGGCAGGGGTGGCTGCAGATATCAGGGCACATTATTTATCCAACTTATTACCCCACCCCTCCCGCCAGAGGCAGCCAGTGGGGGGCTTACAAGAATAAAAACATAAAATTCACATAGGGCCCTGCAGACAACAAAAACAACAAAACAATAAATAAGGAGCATCACTTCCCCATAATTAAAATCTCACACAAGCACCACTCCACCCAATTCCCCTAAAGAACCCACTCTCCCCCACGCCAAAGGCCTGGCAGAACAGTCAGGTCTTACATTGGCGCCAAAACAAAGGAAAATCTGGGGCCACCCGGGTCTCCACCAGGAGGGAATTCCACAGCCGTGGAGCGACCACTGAGAACACCCTCTCCATAATAGCTCCCCTAAATACTTGGGGGACCTCAAGAAGGGTGCTCCCAGATGACCGCAGGGGCCGGTCAAGGGCACGGGGAATGAGGCAGTCCCACAGATAGGTAGGGCTCAAGCTGGGTAGGGCATTATAGGTAAGAACCAGCACCTTGAATCAGGCCTGGAAGACTATAGGCAGTCAGTGCAGAGAACGGAGCACTGGTATAATGTGCTCCCGGCTACCCATCCCCATAATAAGGTGGGTCGCCGCATTCTGCACCAGCTGCAGTCTCCGAACGGTCACCATGGGTAGCCCCACGTAAAGTGTGCTACAATAGTCCAATGTTGAGGTAATGAAATCATGAATGATAGTGGCCAGATCAGAGTCTGAGAAATATGGCCGAAGCCGATGCACTAGATGTAATTGGCAAAAAGCGCTCCTTGCCACAGCAAGGAGCAAGGGAGAGAACCTGTCTCTTACCAGGGCATAGGACAATGGCTGGGAGACTGAAGAGCTGGCCCAGTCAGTAGGGGATGTGCAGCAGGTACATCATTTTTATTTTTATTTATAAAAAAACCTCTTTATTTCCAGGGGAGCGCAAACAAAATAGTTCATCTTTTTTTTCCTGTTTAATTTTATTTAAATAATTTTAAAAAACAATTTTAAAAAAATCAGTGTGCAAATGGCTACTGGACCATTTTGTGCATGTCCAGCCCTTTTCCAAAGTGGAATTGGCAGTGTTGGCACCACTTTAGAAAAGGGCAGCGCGTCTGCGCGTGCACAGCAATTATATATATATATATATATATATATATATATATGAAAATGGATGATTTTTTGGTCATTTTCTTCCATTTTTGTTACCTTTGTCATTTTTTCATATTTTAATTTATAAAAAGACAACTTCATTCGTTTTAGTAATTAATAGAATGAAAACAAATTGCACAACCTTACCAGTCACAGTGCCTGTGTGTTCTCTCCATGTGAAGGGCAGACCCTCCCACATGCAAATCCAACTTGCATTCTAGGCAGGTCAGCTCCTTAACATTCCTGTTCTTGGGACCAATCCCATGCCTCGTGTGCCGTGCACAACCCGCATGTGTACACATCCTTTGGGAATAGATTGTGCCACGTGGAGGGGGTTTGTGCCACGTGGGATTGTGTCTGTTCTCTTGCACACTGGTAAGAGTCTTCTTGGTTCCTGCCCCACTGCCCTCTATTATACCCCCTACCCCCGAGGCTAGCAACCACCCCTCCTTCCCATCCTCATGATTCCTGCCTCTCTCCTTAGTGTGCGCTCCAAGTAGTAACTGCTGTAGCCAGCAGACCCTGCAAGATGGAGATTTGGGGCAGTTTGTGCTAGTGCACACTTGTTCAATTGTATAACACACAGAACTTTGTGGCTAGGGAAATTAAAGGTCAATGTTTCACTTCAATGGTAGAAAATGTGGATTTTTATGGTGGGTTTTATCGGAGAATTCTGGTTTTTTAGTCATCAAAAACTAGAATCCCTGCATGTCATTTTGAGGTGAGATCCATTGTGTGACCTTTCCTTCACAGTTGAAACTCTGAGCAGATGGCTAAAATGAAGAGACCTTAGTCCAAAATAATAGTTTCCCCCCGACACCTCAAGCACTAGCTGTGCTCAATTCCGTACAAGACAAACTACAGCACCTCGAATAAAGAGTCAAGCCATCATTACTTCAATTCCTTAAGTTAAAGTAAAATGTACACACAGTGGACTGGATCACAAATCCCAACATGCACAGCTTATGCCTGCGTACCTGGCTTCTGTGTGGGCCACAGTTTTGCCTGAAGAGGTGTATGCGCGGTCTGTGCACAGACTGCACGGGAGATTTGCGTGCGCTGTTTGTGTGGCATGCGAGTTTTGTGATTGAGCCCGTTATGTTTACTTTGGAGTAGATGATGTGACCGAGAGACAAAGTACCTAGTAAAGCTTTTAAACAGAAGTCCTTCTCACCCCTATCTTTCCAATACAACCACACCTATTTTTACAGCTTCCCCATGGAGATCCATCCAGTTTTGGCCAATTTATAAACTACACCAATTTTCAATTGTGCTCTCTCTTTGCTTACAGTTAACCTTTAATCAACTGCTCTAGGCATGCTCTCTCGAAATGAGACAAGAGCAAGTTTTCCCTTACCACTGGGAAATTCCTACCTTTTGGGATGGGAACTGCTTCTGACTGTTCATCAGTATTTCCTCTCCAGTCAGCGATTCCTCACTTTCACCATTGAGAGATCAGCACCTGAAATTTTCCAACATTTCTGTCATTTATTGGGTCAATTTCTGGTATTTTCACCAATTTTGGGTAATTTCCAGGTTTTTCCATCATTTTATTTTATTTATTTATGGCACTTTCAGTCAATTTTATGCCTCTTAACCAGTACTATAAACCAGTGTTAGCCCCCCTCCATTCATTTTGCATTAGGGATAGGGCAGTGAGAGCCACTCTTGTTGTGATGTTAAGTTTACCAAAGAATTGCAATTTACCTAACTAGCAAAATACCCCAAAATGCCAGAAAATAGTGGAAAATGGCAAAAAAAGCTGGTAAGTTACCTCGTCATGTGAATGGAGGTGAATGACCTGTTTCCAATGGAAACAGCATTCACTTAAATGGCTCATTTCATTTCTAACACAAACCATAATAGATTGTCTGTGCCAAACACCATCCTTGCCCTTCCCCATTAAAGGAGTGTCCTTTCACTGAAGGGAAAGTGTTTCCACCAGAAGCTAGAAAATCATGCTAACAAGACTTACCTCTTGTGCTAAGCATTACTATTATTTTTGTGCCCTTCACTAACTGTATTATTAAACAAGACCTCAAACTCCAACCTTAGAAGACAGGCAAGTAGCATTCTCATAATTTTTTTAAGTTTTATTTTATTTTTCAGATGAGGTAAATTTTCCACAGGATCCCATCAGCAGAGCTAAGAATGGAATCCAAGCCTAGTTCAACAGACTTGGCGATCATCCACTTTTCCTTACATGATGAACAGGGCTGCACCATAGGAGGCTTGGGGGTACTGGGCAGAGCCTAGCATTTGGCAGCCTGAGGAAGTTCCCTTCCTCCGCATTTGTCTTTTACTAACTAGGTTGCCAAGGAGGGTGGTGATGGAGCTTTCCACCTCTCTGCTGTGGACCTAGTATAGGGACTGGGAAGGAATTTTTCCTACCCCACCTGACTGGCAATGGTGGAAGAGGCTTTTTACCTTTCCTGCATCAGTGAAATGGAGAGCATCCTGATGCAGTTGGCAAGAGCGTGGTTGGTTTGGGCCAAGCCAGAGATTAACCTTTTTAGGGAAATTTATTGAGCAGGTGGTGGCCCAGCAGCTGAAGGGGTATCTAAACCTCACTGGTCATCTGGATCCCTTTAACTCCGGTTTTCATCTGGGCTATGGCACAGAGACTGTCCTTGTGGCCTTGATCGACGACCTTCACCGTGAATTAGATCAGGGTCATTCGACCCTGCTAATTTTGTTAGATCTGTCGGCTGCTTTTGATACTGTTGACTATGAGATGTTGGTGACTCGCTTGCGGGATCGACCTAGAGTGGGCAGGATTGTCCTTGACTGGTTCCGCTCCTTCCTGACTGGGAGAACTCAGCGTGTGGTGTGCGTTTCGCCAATTATATCTGGTGTGACGGCTTCAGCCGTATGTTTCAGATAGCGACCTGGCTACCATCATCCATGCTTTCACTACCTCAAGATTGGACTATTGCAATGCACTCTACGTAGGGCTACCTATGGTGATGGTTCGGAGACTGCAGCTAGCGCAGAATCCTGCGGCCCATCTCCTTACACGGACGGGTTTCCGTGAGCACATTACACAAGTGCTCTGAGCTCTGCACTGGCTGCCTATAGTCTTCTGGGCCTGATTCAAGATATTGGTTTTGACCTATAAAGTGCTATACAGCCTTGGCCTGACTTACGTATGAGGCCGCCTCACTCTCCGCACTTTGGAGCGGCCTGTGTGGTCCACTGGGGGCACCCTTCTCGAGTTTCCCTGTGTGGACCAGGGGGCCACTATGGAAAGGGCGTTCTTGGTGGCCACACCTAGGCTGTGGAACTCCCTCTCAGTGGAGGCCCAGGTGGCCTCGAATCTCCCCTCCTTCCATCATATCTGTAAGACCTGGCTGTTCCCCATCCCACCATACACCCCATCTCCCTCACTAAAAGCCAGGTGAATGATTGGTTTGGTGCCTCCTTTTTTATTGTACTTATGTTTTTACTGTTTTTGTGTGTTTTAATATTGTAAGCTACCCTGGGCTACTTGGAGCAAGAGGGATGGGGTATTCAATTATTTTACTAATAAATAAATGAACCCAGAGCTGACTGCTGGAATCAAAGGTGTCTGGCAGGATGAGGGCAGGAGAGCTAGTTATGCCCATTGCTTACTGCATGAGGAATTCTTTCCCCATGCTCAGGCAGGTAAGAGGCAAGGATCACTAGACTTGCCCAGGTGCTAGGCAAGTGTGCTAGGCAGTGTGTCCTGCTCACTATCTGGCAGTGTGTCCTGCTCACTATCTGGCCATCCCCAACCATATGGGTTCAGAGTATATGCACTGTATAACAGGCTAGTGAGCAGCCCTGTCATTAAAGGGCCTGAATTGTGGGTGCAGGGAACTGGTTGGCTGGACAAGTTTGCAAGCTGTAGGCTCTGTGCTGTAGGTCAGACCCTGATGAGGTACTGTTTGCTCCATTGGGGGACTTGGGATACCTGGGTTAGTTAGCTGTCAGGGCTGGTGTGAAGAATGCCCCGTTTTCGTAGAATGGCAAACTCCTACTAAAGTTTTGGCTTCATTTAACTCTAGTCAGATCCCCATGTCTTCCACATGCCTATGACAGTTGACCATGTTCTCTATAACAATCTCTAAACTTTAGAGCATGTTACCTACCAAGGGTGAGGAACAGAATCCAAGAATACAGCTTCCCTGCATACTGCTACTGTGTCTGGCATACAGCTGTGCAGTTACTATAACAACAAAGGTGGGAAACCTTCTCCCCACTGCAGACCACATGGCAATTTTTTTTACTACCTTTGTCAGCCAAAGCAGTCTACAAGTAGACAGGGAGCCCTGGAGTGGACTGTGGGGAAGGAGTGGGGACTGCTGGGATGTACAGAAAAGGGTGCAGGAGCTATTAAAGCACTTGAGGCCTGCTTCTCCCTACTGGAGCACTCTTCATCATGGCCTGTCTGAAAAAGAGTGCCTTGGAACTCGAGAAGAAGAGAGAGTTTGCATTAAAGGGAGGCTCTGGCAAGGTGGAAGTAAGCCACAGGCCAGGGTTTCCCCAGGGCTGATGCTCACTTTGCAGATTCTTGCTTTTCTCTGAGAGAATCAGGGTTCTTGACTTGTCTGTGAAAATAAGAATGAGCCAAAAATTGCCGACTCTCATCAAGAAAATGAGACTCTCCCCCTCCCTCCACACTTGTTTAAATAATAAATAATAATAATAACAAGTTGTACTCACCTGGCTGCCTCTCTCTGTGTCTGCTCGGACTCCTGGCCACCCTCTCTGCTTCTCCGTGGAGTAGACGAGAAGGCATGTTCGCTGGAGGCAAGCTACCTCAAAGCGAACAATAAAATAAAATAAAAAACATACCGTACATGCGCAAAATGGCCACGGGGCCATTCTCTACATGTGCAGTCCTTTTCAAGATGGTGCCAGTAGTGTCCGCACATGTATGAACAGGGATACCATGCATGTGCAGAATTCATGCTGTTTTGGAGGATTTCTGCCATTTTCTTGTCATAAATACAACCAGCTCCATTAGAAGGCTCACAAACCATTAGAAGGTTCACTTTTTTAATGGTGTCATATTTTCATTTACTATAGTGACCCACTGAAAGTGTTATGTACCCTTGTAGAGGTTTCTTCATAGGGAAGATTAGGGTTTACTGCTACTGGTCACTTTTTGAATTCAAGTGGTCCTTTGCTATGACACTGGACAGAAGTAAACACTGAACGATAAAGCTGTTGCCTCGTTCACTGAATATTTTCCATTGAAAAAAGGAAGGAATCCTGTGGAAATGATAGTTGTGATTTCTTACATCTCTTTATCATAATAAATATGAGCAAAAGGGTCAAATTGAGTTTCAGGGAGAACCATGATCTTGACATTTTTAACTTTTGAGTGATTGACTTGGCAATAGTTTTTAAGCTTCTACACAATATGTCATTTTGGTTCGCTGGCTTCTGTTTGGCTGCTTTTCAAAGCCCAAAGATTTATTTTCTCATGGGGAGGCTCCATGATGTGCTTTGGAATCAGCTGATGGCATTAATTAGTCTCCTATTCACTTGATTCCCTCCCTGTAACTCATTTTAACAACTGTGCATGTGGCATTCCGGAAGGGAACAGGCTGGGCTATGTCTGTCACTACTTGTCTTGCTGCTGCCTGTGCATGAGAATTGGATGCAGCATGGTCGTTTCTCCTTTTTCCGTCCCTGCATTCTGTGCTCCCTCGATAGGGCAGATGGTCCATTTCTCATGGGGGATGCTGAACTTGTTTAACCTTCCTGTGCATTAAGAAAATGAGATTGGTGTGTCATAGCAATGGCTGCTGCTTTCACTGCCTTAATTACTTGGGTTACCACAGACCTTCAGAAAGAGGTTTTCCAATAAACTCTGGTGCTGGAACTGCAGCTTCTATCAACACCAAATTTTCCTTCGTTTAAGTCTAGCCTCAACAGAAATAAGTGTTATCGGGGTTTTTCCTTTTGCCTCTCAGGCTCTGCTTTGATTCTATACCCTTTGTTCAATCATTTTTATCTTCTTCTTGTAAATCCAGCACCTTCAAAAAGGTACCTGAAAGCACCATGTAGCACCCATACAAATCATTCTGCAGTGGACTATGGTAGTAAATATGTTCCTCATTCTACTAATGGTTACAGATTCTAAAGTAACTTTTGTTCCTCCAACATCTTTCTGAGATCATACAAGAAAACTGCTTTGGATTCAGCACCAGTAGCAATGAAGATGAAGAGTATTAACTTAAAAACCCCATTTTCAAAATACGGGGCGCAATCCAGCAGCTCATTTAAACGGCGCCTACACTAGGCGCAGTGTACGTACACCGGTATATTGGGCGCCATGCGCGCAACAAGTCACGCAGGGCCACAGCACACCCCTTCCGACGTGACCCCAAGCCCACACACACTGCAGCCTGGGGGATGGAGCAGGAGCTGTGCCTACTCCATCCCCCAGGCTACAAGGGTCGCATTCCGAAGGGCCCCACACAGCTTGTGGCACATATGCCCCCGCTGCCTCGCCGGGAATTCTGCTGGCGGGTGGTGTACACCACCTCTTGGATTACACCCATAGTTTTTTAAAAACTGCAGCGACTCATTTGCGTTGCTAGTAATACTTAATTATCCAAAAGTCCCAGGCAGGGATGGTATCCCATTATGGAAGGTGGTGTACAAACACGAAGGGAGAAAAGAAAAAACGCCTGCCTCAGTAGGTTTACAGTTTGAAGTAACTGTTGCCAACCTGTGAATTAGGGCTGAAGCGATGGCAGGTTCTACATTCACAAGTATTATTTACGTTTTCAGGTAGTGCTAGAACAGCCACATGAATATTCACATAAATAAATAAATAATCATTTTTATACATATTAAAAACCTTGCTGGTTTGAGGGTTTTTCAGTCATTTTTGTTTTGATTGACTGAATATTTGACCAAATAAAAAGAGACCAGAATGATAATGGGCCCCATTGGTGCCTGGTAGGGCTGTAGCGGCATACCGCCACGGCAGCTTTTACCGACGGAAACCCCTATTCCGCACATC
>QEPC01000820.1:904107-920595 GCA_003113815.1 Sphenodon punctatus | reverse complement strand
CACACACACACACACACACACACACACACACACACACACACACTCGCCATCTCTGCGCCTGCACCCAGGCTGTGGAATGCCTTTTGCGCAAATTCCACTACCACGCCGACTTCCTCCACTTCAAATTCTGCCTCTCATCGCTCAAATCTGCTATCTCTCTTGCTAGATAGCAGTACTATGGCTCCCACATTGAGTCCTGCTCTCAGGAACCTCACTGCCTCTTTTCCACCTTTGACTCCCTTCTCATACCCCCTGTCCTCTTCCTCCCTCTTCTCTCTCCACTCAGGATCTTGCTCTCTTTTTCACCTCTAAGATTGACAAGATTTGTCTGGATAACGCTTCCAAGTCCTCTCCCCCACCCTCTCCCTCCTCCTCCACCTCTCTCCTGTCCTCCTTCCCTCCCACCTCCCTTGAGGAAATCTTCTCCCTGCTCTCCTCCTCCAACCTCTCCACTTACCCCCTGGACCCCATTCCTTCCCGCCTCCTGACATTCATTGCCCCTCCCCTCCTGCACAGCATCAACCTCTCTCTCTCTACCGGCTCCATCCCCTCTGCCTTTAAACATGCCACTGTCTCCCCCATTCTCAAAAAGTCCACTCTGAACCCTCTAATTACCGTCCTATCCCACTCCTCGCTTTTGCTTCCAAGCTCCTTGAACGGGTCTACTCCTGTTGCCTCGACCTCCTCTGTGCCAACTCCTCCCTCGACCCCCTCCAATATGGCTTCCTCACCCTTCACGCCACTGAAACCGCTCTGGCTAAGATCACCAACGATCTTCTTGTGGCTAAATCCAACCGCCTTTATTTTATTCTTGTCCTCCTTGATCTCTCTGCTGCCTTTGACACTGTTGGCCACTCACTCCTGCTTGATTTGCTCCACTACCCTGGATTCCGGGACTCTGTCCTCGACTGGTTCTCCTCCTACCTCTCTGACCGCTCCTTCAATGTATCTCTTCCTAACTCGTCCCCCTCCTCCTTCCTACCCCTCTCGGTCGGGGTTCCCAAAGGCTCCGTCCTTGGTCCGCTCCTCTTCTCTATTTACTCCCAATCCCTTGGCAAACTCATTGCCTCTCATGGCTTCCAATACCACCTATACGCTGATGACACTCAACTCTCTCCACGCCTTCCCAAGTTCCCTCTCCCCCTCTGTTCAAGCTCGTCTCACCAACTGCCTCTCTGATATCTCCGCCTGGATATCTCAATGCCAACTCAAACTGAACATGGTAAAAACTGAACTCCTTATCTTCCCTCCCAATCCTTCCTATCCCTCTTCCCTGTCAATTGCCATTGACGGGGTCTCCATCCTCCCTGTCCCCCAAGCTCGCAGCTTGGGCTTCATCTTCAACTTGCACCTTACCTTCAAACCCTACATTGACTCCATTGCCAAATCCTGCCACTTCTCCTTCCACAACATTGCCAAGATCCGCCCTTTTCTGTCTGTCCCCTCTGCCAAAACTCTCATCCACATCCTAGTCATCTCATGCCTTCACTATTGTAACCTCCTCCTCGCTGGCCTTCCCCGCTCCCACCTTTCTTCCCTTAACTCTGTTAAAAACTTTGCTGCCAGGATCATCCACCTAGCCCGTCGCTCTGACCACGAGAAACCTCTCCTCTCTCCACTGGCTCCCTCTTCCTGAGCGTATTCTGCACAAGCTCCTCGTTTTCACCTACAAAGCCCTTCACAACTTCGCTCTCCCTACCTCTCTCCCCTGATCTCCCTACAAAACCCTACTCAAGCTCTCCGCTCCTCCTCCATCCCCTCCCATGCCTCCCCTGCTCCACCAACCCCCTTCGTCCCTTCTCCCTCGCTGCCCCGCACGCCTGGAACTCCCTCCCTGCCCTCATCTGCCTTGCCCCCACGCCTTCAAGTCCCTTCTCAAAACCCACCTCTTCCGCTCCACACTGCCAAACTCCTGCTAAGCATCCCCCACCTGTTATCTGCAAACTCCCAGTTTACTGTAACCAAGCCAAGAATGCATACCTGAACTCTTGCATCCTCATGAATGTCGCATCCCTTGTCTCTCCCTCTGTTTTCCCCTTCCTTGTCTCCCCTACCCAGCTATAGATGGTAAGCTCTTGAGCAGGGACCACGTCTATCTTGTTCTTTGTAAGTGGCAGGTACATCGCTGGCGCTATATAAATGCTAATAAATAATAATAATAATATCCATGATGTGCAATTACTCTCATGACAGGATTTCATACTGTGGACTGCCCAAACAGTACCTAATGCGCACCCATTCAGCTTTACTTTTGTGTTCTGTGTGTGTGTGTGTGTTGATGGGGAGGACAATCTGACAGCTTGTGTGGGAAAAGGGACATTACAGGAGGAATGTGGTGGGGGTCATTAAGCACCCAGAGTTGAGGTTGGGTATATGTGGTTGGTGCCTCAGCCCACCACAGGGTGTTGCAGGATGTCCAACAGTGGTCCACCTTCCCAGCTGCCTCTTTGGGGGGAGGGGGGAAACTGACCATCTGTCCTGCTCTGACTCCAAAGTGTGGTGGTAGCGACTGCCCAGCCTGAGGCACATGGAGATTAATTCTGCTGCATCTATAGGTGGAATTTTCGTTCATTCACACTGTGTGCATAAGTGGCACACAAAGTTCCAGATGGATTTAAGTGGGCACCAAATCCACTAGGGCTGACCTTCGAATCGGTGGGACCTACGGTGAAGATAAAATGCAGGGCCCCTGCCCCCCTCATGCATCCTCTCTGGAGCCCTAGAGATGATTTGGGGACCCTCTGTGAGGAAGTGGTCTGGTGGAAATAGGAGTCATTGCAAAGCTTGTGGAAGAAGAGGAAATAGTGGGGCCTGGGATGGTTGCCCTGGGTTGTGTTGCCAGCTCTGGAGGCACCATTATGCAACACGACCTTGATCAGCAGGCTGCTATCTGTAACATAGGTACATGAAAAACACCTCTGTTCCTTGAACACACTTGGGGGGGGCGGGGAAAAGGTCAGACTATACGTAAGTACTGACCATATGGAGGCCTGTCATGTGCAATGTCACTCCAATGGGGTGACGGGAAATGATGCCCCTTGCTGTAAATTGCCTCCGCCTTCCCCTTCCCCTCACGGGTGTGTGTGTGTGTGTGGACGGCGGAAGGCCCCTTGCCATGCCCGAATGACGAGGGGACAGGGCAGCTGGGGAATTTTTCCTGCCTCAGAGCTGCAAGGGCCCCCCCGGAGCGGGAAAAGAAGTGGCCGCGTGGTTTGCAAGGACCCGGTCAGGGTTGCTAAGCAACCCCACCGGCTAGGATTGGTTTAGTTAGCCACACGGGTCGCGCCCAAAGGGCGTGACCCACGGTTCAAAGAAGAAGTCTACGCAGCTCCGGACCCACTTGCGGCCAGAGCTGGAGAAACGGCAGCTATGCTGCAGTGCCGGAGAGTCCATCCCATACCAGAGCAATGTCTCAGAGGCCATAGCGATGGGACAGATTAAGAGGAAGACGGCCACCGCCGCGGCTAGCAAGCCGCAGCGGGCTGATGAGCAGGTGCCCCCCCCCCAGTGCAGAGATGCCGGAGGTGGAGGACGAGCCACGGGTGGGCCCAGCAGGCAGGGGAATGGTGCCCCCCCCATGGGGGGAAAGCAGAGGTGCAGAATGAGATACTCCTCCGGCAGAGATTAGATGGGTGCGAGGCCCTACTGAGGGAGCTCTTGCAGGGCCCCGCCCCATCCCCCAACCAGGCTGTGGGAAATGATCTTACCCCCTCCTGGGGACCGCAGGGCAATATCAGTGGGGTGGAGCACCCCCCCATACACCTCCCCCCTTGACTCAACCCCCAACCAGGCTTCAGGAGTCGGAGCAGCTACCATTGTCCAGGGTGCCCAGGGGGATCCCAGTGGGGCCAAGCCCAGGCCCGCCATGGTCCCGCCTCCCCCATGTAGGGGCGGGCGGGTGAGCAAGACCCCAGGCCATTAACAGAAGCCTGAGGGTGCGGCTCAGGGGGCGCGCCTACGTGGGTCCAACCCCCCCATTGTTAGCAGCTCTGCAGGAGCTGTGGATCCCCCAGCAGGGACCCCCACCCAGCCCTTCTTGTTGACGGAGTCGGGGATGGCTGGGGGGGAACATTATCACAGGGTCGATGCCCCCTCAGGCGGCTGGAGATGCCGTGGAGACAGCTGTTGTGGCCAACAGAGCAGTAACCACCTCTCACTAGGTGGGATCGGTTCCTAAAACCCAGCTTGTTTGGTGGAATGGAACGTGGGTCCCGGTTCCCACCCTCCTCCCATTCCCCTGAGCCCAGGGTTAGCACCGGAACAGTTCCATCAGGGATATGCCCGTTGACGGGACTGAACGCACACACACCCGGGGTGCATCTGCTGCAGGTGTGCCCCCCCCAGGCTCATACACACCGACACAAAGTGATGGGGCTACAATGACCCATGCGCCTTCGGTTGGTTTGGGCCAGCCCCCTCCAGTGGGTGGGGGATATTCAATGGTATAACCCCCATTGGGGACCATCTACTCCCAGTGACCAGAGAAAGGATCTGGAGAGGGGAGTACGTCGACATTTTCACTCTGTTGTTCAGCGATCCCATAGTGCATCCAGCTGAGCAGGCCAAAAAGCAAGAGAAGGAGTGCTTCAAGTGGCCAAAAACTGAGAGGAACTGGTCGAATTGGACTGCGGCCATTTCTATTTACCAGGGTGTTATGATCCAGGCCTAGCCCGGACGGGCTTCCAACTTGCTTAAATATGCCGACATAGTGCGGCAGGCATATGAGGCAGGCCCGGCTGGGTCATGGCTGCACTATGACAAAGCTTTTCGTCACCGTTCAGCATTCACCCCAGGGCTCAGGTGAGACCTACATGTCAAGTTCCCTTCGCCGCTGTATGGCGGCGAAGGGGTGATTGTCGCGCCAAAACACCCCCCCCTTCCTCGTTGACGCCATGTTCCCCCACACACCTTTCGCCCTCCCCGGCAGGCGGGGAGGGCGTCCTGGAAATGGCCGCCACGGGGAAGCCAGTTAGGAGGCTGGGCAACCATCCCTGGACGCAGCGGCAAGACGTCGCTGCGTGGGACCTGGAGCCCCACCCCTTTTAGGAAGGGCGGTCTCCTGAAGAGCGGGAAAAAGCCCGCCAAACTGTTGGGCTCGGGCAGAGAAGCAGCAGCACAGAAGCATTGCTGCTGAATCACCCGAGCCTGAAGACAGCCATGGGGCGAAGAAAAGGAGCGGCGGCTGCCGCAAAGAAAAAGAAGATGGCCCCAAGCAATCAGGATAGGAGGGAGGAAGAACCTCCGGAGGCAGAGGGTGGAGCGGGGAGGGAGAACCCTCCCCCTCAACAAGCAATGCTAGAAAAGCTGATGGAATGTGAGGCCCTCTTAAGGGCAAGAGGCCCTATGGCGGTAAGGGGAACGCCCAGTAAGGTGTATCCCAATCTTCAAATGGGTGCCCCTGGACAGAGAGGGTACCGGGGGGGCCCAGGGGGATCTGGATCGGGGCCCAAACAGTGGAGGCGCCTCCATCCCAGGGATGAGGCGCAGTGTGCGGGTAACACAGGTACCTGCAAGATTTCGGGATGCTGAGGAAGCCCCCCAAAGTTCCCAAGTGAATGAAGGCATGAGGGCCAGTAGTCAGATTGAGAGGGACACAGCACCAGCACCATTGGGTATAACAAGAGTCCCGGGGAGCGGGGAAACAACAGGAGAACCAAGCAGGGGCCATGGGGCCAGTATGGGTCCCCTGCTGCAGGCGCTGTACCCAGGGGGGCTGGCGGGGCCTTCGAGGACAGGAGACCAAGGTATCAGGGCCTCAGATCCCTATGGGGTCCCAGGATGGATGGCCCATCAATACGGGGCAAATAATCCCCCCATTTACCAACAGGAACACAGGACGGGACCGGGCCAGCAGGGCCCAGGTAACGCCGCCTGGGAGGGTTATGTTTCTGTACAGGATGACGGGACACCAGATGCGAGAAGGAGGCGCACCGAGGTCCCAGAGCAACCAAGCTATCCTACAGAGGCAGAGATGTGGGATAGAATCCAGGCCCTCGAGAGAGAGAGCTGCACGAGGGAGAATTGGTTGAACAGGAGACGAGGCAAGGGGCAAGTCGGACCCCAGACAGAGCAGATGAGTCAGAAGCGGGGCAAGAAAGGGCCTATACAAGGCAGGACCACCCACCACAGATGTGGCAGGGAGGAAGAACGGGGGAGGATGTTCACCCCACTTCACAGCATGGGGATCTAGCAATTTGCCAGCCAGCCCCTACAGGGAGCACACCACAACATGCTGGCGGGGACGACATTACGTGCACTGGACCTTCGCCGGTACCCCGGTTAATAAAACTCGACGGATCATGGGTGTGGGTAACACCAGCAGTGGCACCCAATCCAAGCTCAGATGGAGGGGCGGCACTGGAGTATGGGGAATATGAAGCAGGGACCAGGTCTAGCTATAAGGCAAATGGGGGAAAGAGATAAACCCACTACCGAAACAGAATCACAGGGGGAAGGAACCACTAGCCTACCTCCCCCGCCGCCAGGGGGTGCCATACCGTCCATGGCGGCACCATTTGGATCACATTTACCCCTTGCCACGAAGGAAAAAATAGTAAAGGGTGAATATGTGGACGTTTTCGCCCTGCTTTTCAGTGATCCAATACTGGATCACTCGGAACGGGATGAGGAGAAAGAGAAGGAGAAATTCCACCGCCCGAAAGCGGACCGAAATTGGGAGAATTGGACGGCAGCATGGGCAATATACATGGGAGTAGTGTTACAAGCCACCCCTGGCAGAGGGTTGGAGTTACACAAGTATGCCGATATTATTAGAAGGGCATACGGGACAAGCCCCGCAGGGGGGTGGCTGAGATATGACGAAGCTTTTCGTCATAGAGCAGCCACAACACCAGGTTTAAGATGGGACATGCACGCAGCAGACTTGTGGCTAGAGTGCATGGTAGATGTTACCAGAGCCCCACGGTCAGATAACGGACACCCATTAGTAAGAGGTGGGGTAGCCCTGGCCAACGAGCCATTTCGGAACGAAAGCCGGAAGGCGGGCCAGGTACCCAGCGCCTGTTGGGAATACAACAGAGCGGGACGGTGTAACAGGGCCACATGTCATTTCCGCCACACTTGCGCCAATTGTGGGGGCGGGCACACAGAAACCAATTGTTATCGACCCCGCCAAAAGGGAAAAAGGGGTGGATTCGGGCAGGGTAGGGGATATGGCAAGGGAGGCCAAGGCCCTACAGCTGAACCCCGTCCTGCAAAGGGGGCCGACGCCAGTCAAAATTAAATGTCTGGCAAAGGCCCTCGCCAGTCATCCGGACCTGGAGGAGGCCAATTATGTTATTCAAGGGTTTATTGAAGGTTTTAGGATACCGGCCGGGTCAGTGGAGACACGGAAAACAACTAGGAATTTGAGATCAACAATTGGTATGGAAGGATTAGTAAGGCAGAAAATAGTCAAGGAAGTTGCTGAGGGTAGAATCGCAGGGCCCTTTGCGTGATCCCCCAATGGAGAACATGACAGTCTCCCCATTGGGAATCGTACCAAAGAAGGCTCAAGGGGAGTACCGTATGATCCATCACCTATCTTACCCCCAGGGGAGTTCAGTAAACGATGCCATTCCCAAGGAATTGGCCACCGTTAAGTACGCATCATTTGATGAGGCAGTGATAAAAGTTAAAGCAATGGGAAAGGATGCCCTANGAAAGGGTGCCCTAATTGCCAAGTGCGACATAAAGTCAGCATTCAGGCTGTTACCAGTTCACCCCACTAGCTTTCACCTCCTAGGATTCCAATTTGAAGGCTTATACTACTTCGATCGAGCTATGCCAATGGGATGCGCGATATCCTGTTCGGCCTTTGAACGGTTCAGTTCCCTTATAGAATGGGTCTTCTTACAAAGAACACTTGGTGGGGACATTACCAAATATCTAGATGATTTTTTGATAATGGGCCCCACGCACACAGGAGAATGTGCAACTGTGTTAAGGGTTTTTCAGGAAACAGCTGGTGAGTTGGGGGTACCGCTGGCACCTGAAAAAACCGAAGGTCCATGTACCAGGTTAACATATTTGGGAATTGAACTCAACACCGAGAGAATGTTGTCCAGGCTCCCAGACGATAAGCTAGTAGTTTTGAGAGCAAAGATCAGGGACTGCTTAGGGACACGAAAGATAACAGTCTGTGTGTTGCAGTCACTAGTGGGGAGCTTGAACTTTGCATGTCGGGTTGTCACACCTGGTAGGGCATTTTTGTCACGACTTTACGGGAAGTTGAGAGGTGAACTTTCCCCTCATCACAGGATACGGGTTAATGGGGAAATGAGACAGGACTTGCACTTATGGTTAACATTCCTAGACAGCTTTAACGGGGTTAGTTTCTGGATGGAGAGGCTTAACCTCGGAACAGAGTTGCAAGTGCAATCAGATGCAGCAGGCGGAGCAGGATTCGGGGTTTACTTTCGTACCCGGTGGTGCGCGGCAAGATGGCCTGATGAATGGCATGCATCAGGGGTCACAAGGGATCTCACTTTCCTGGAGTTATTCCCCATACTAGTAGCATCCCTTGTTTGGACTACAGTTTACCAACCGCACCGTAATGTTTTGGTGCGACAATCTGGCTGTTGTGCATGTTGTAAATTCATTATCCTCCCAATCACCCAGGGTAATGGCCTTGATCAGGACACTGGTGCTTAATTGTTTGAGGAACAACATTCTATTTAGGGCCCGGCACGTCCCTGGAATCGATAATGGCATTGGCAATGCCCTTTCTCGGTTCCAGATGGACCGTTTTCGAGAGCTAGCACCATGGGCGAGAGCAAATCCGGACCCGCTGCCCCCTGGCCTATGGACCCTTGGGAGTTAGAACTGGAAACCATCGTACAAGGTTCATTGGCCCATAGAACACAGACCGCCTACGGTAGGGCCTTTCGTGAATTTCACACCTTCCGGCACAAGAAGGGGTGGTTAGATGGATTTCCTATTACTGAGCCAGAAGTACTTCAATTCGCCACTCACCTTCGTGGGATGGGGATGGCGGTGGGCACGATAAGGGGAAAGATCGCTGCCCTTACATTCGTTAACAAACTAAAAGGGTTCCCAGCACCGGACGGAGGTTTTTATCTGAAACATATGCTAGAGGCATGGGCCCGAACTGGTAAGACCAACACCCAAGTCCGGGAACCAATCACAACCCCAATGTTGAAAGGCATAGTGGAAAGGTTAAAAACCGTTTGTTACAACAATTATGAGGCCCAAGTATTTACTACAATATACGTAATAATGTATTTTGGAGGTTTTCGTATTAGTGAAGTAGTCAAAGGGTCACGGACTGACAGTACCAACAGGGCATTGGCGATAGGAGACATAGAGCTGACCAGTGATAGAGTCCTCATCCGACTGAGAATTTCCAAGACTGACCAAAAAGGGAAGGGAACCACTGTAAGGCTGTACCGAAGCGGTCCTCCAGCTATTTGCCCAGTGGAACAGAGTAGGCGGTACCTAGACATGCGCCCGGTAAGAGATGGCGCATTTTTTGTACACAAGGGAGGGGCACCGGTTACCACATCACAGTGTATGGCCGTACTGAAATTAACTATAAAAGAAATGGGATTGCCACCCGGAGAATTTGGTTTACATTCTTTTAGAATAGGAGCGGTCACCATGGCAGCAGCGGCCGGACTCCCCGAACAAGCTATTAAGGCAGTTGGGAGGTGGAGATCCGGGGCTTACAAAAAATACATACGGCCATATCAATATTGAAAGTGTGTTTCTGTTTTGCCAGGAGGAGCCGGTGGTGCAGTACGAACTAACGGGTGGATCGTTGGGCACAGTCTGGTCCGCTGGGCAGGTGCTGCCGCCGCAAGAGCCCCCAGGGGAAAGAACTTGGGCCTTCAAGAATTGGTCAATCTTAAATGGGCAGGGAGGAGTGGTATGAGATGGAGTCAACTACTCCCAACACTTAGGGGGATAGGGAATCATACAATCCCACAGATACTTGTCATCCATTTAGGGGAAAACGATCTAGCAACTAGAAAGGGAATCAATTTAGTAATTCAAATTAAACAGGATTTAAGCACCATAAAACGTTGGTTTGAAGGGGTCCATATAGTATGGACGAATTGGATTCCCAGGATAAGATGGGACAAAGCCAGAAAACCTGGGAAGTTAGACAAATCTAGGAAGAGTATCAATAGGGAGATCGTTAAATTTGTAGAAAGTTTAGGTGGGTCCAGTTGGGGTCACAAAGGAATTGTTTACACTAGACCAGAGCTTTACCGCCCGGATGGAGTTCACTTGTCCCCAATGGGGAATGAAATGTATCTGGCAGCATTGACTGAACATCTGGAGAAATTATTAATTGGATAGGTGGTGGGTGTCGGGGCAGTTCGAAGGAATGCCCCTATGTGGCAGGGGTCCAGTATGCTAAGATAGGTTAAATAGGTAGGATATAGAATAAGAAGAGTCATCTCCTTAAGAGATGGGGAGATGAGACCTTGTGTAATGCATGGCACGGCATGCATGAGGGTCAAGCTCCCTGGGAGCGGTTACCTAACGGGTGAGTAGGGACAGGCACTGTCTTCATACCCGTGGGGCATCGTCTCCTTACTTGAGCCCGCAGAGGGCTAGCACCCCCTTTTCGGCCAAACCAGGGGTTGTCAAAAGAGAGGAGTTTGATGTGAAGGGGATTGTCACTGGAAGGCACATCCAGGACAATTCCAGAGTTAAAAAGTTATCTTAGTTGTTGGCATACTGGACCCAGAATTGCATGGTGCAATTACCCACCAGTCTTTAAGAATCTGAATTGGATTAAAGAATGCGGCCAGTTTTACACCAAATACATAACTCTGTGTGTTGATTTGGGGGGGTGCGCCGACAATGATCTATGGCTCAACTGTATGAGTGGAGCGGAGGACGTGCCTAGGTTCGACAGCGGTCATCTCCTGGCAAAGGGCGGGGCTTCGTCGGAGTCCTTTCGTGAAAAAACGAGGAGGGCACCTGGGTCTTCCCCAAGACAGTGCTGGAAGTTTGGCCACTCAGGCAAACGTTTACGTTCAACATGCAGATTTCGCCATGCATGCTCCACCTGTGCGGGTCACCACGCGAACTCTGCTTGTCCGCGTGGGTGGCCTGGCACAAAAAGCATACAGTACCCCCCTGGAAAGGGCGGTCCCAGGACCGGCAGCTCAAGTGCCACTGGAAAAAGCCCCAACACCAGTTAAGGCAGCCCAGCTCAAGTTGGCCCTTCTGGCACACCTCGACAGGGAGGAGGTGGAATACGTGATCATGGGTTTTCAATGGGGTTTTCGAATACCAGCCCATGAAGTTCAACAGCAAAGGATATCTCCCAACTTCAAGTCGGTAGTGGGTTTGGAACATGTGGTCCGGGCAAAAATTGAGAAGGAGAGAGCGGAAGGAAGGGTTGCCAGCCCTTTCCCCGTCCCCCCCCCTTCAGTAGGATGGTTATTTCCTCATTGGGTGTGGTGCTGAAGAAGGCCCCCGGAGAGTTCCGGTTAATCTACCACTTGTCCTATCTGCGGGGTGGGTCGGTTAATGACGCTATACCCAAGGGCCTTACCTCCGTCTGGTATGCTTCATTGATTTGACTCTGTGGTGTCCCTAGTCAGGTCCTTTGGCCCCGGGGCGGTCTTGGGCAAATGCGACATTAAGTCTGCTTTTTGCCTGCTTCCGGTTAGTCCCAATAGTTTTCCTCTGATTCCATTTCGATGGCGAGCACTACTATGACAAGGCCATGCTGATGGGCTGTTCTATCTCCTGCTTGGCGTTCGAGAGGTTCAGTTCCTTGGTCGAGTGGATAGTAAGGCAGCGGTCCGGTGGGGGGGGGGGGCTGACAAAATACTTAGATGATTTCCTTTTCATCAGGAGGGCTGACACGGATGAGTGTGCAGAGCTTATGAGGACTTTTCATGAGGTAGCCAGGGAGGTAGGCATCCCCCTAGTGCATGAAAAAATCAAAGGGCCGGCCACTAGACTGACTTACCTTGGGATTGAACTGGACACAGTTGCAGCCGTCTCCCGCCTCCCGCAGGATAAGTTGACCTCACTGCAGGACAAGGTGGATGAGTGCTTGGGGGCAGCGAAGGTGACGGTTCACCGCCTCCAATCAGTATTGGGGAGTCTTAATTTTGTGTGTCGGGTCGTAGCTCCGGGGCGGGCCTTCCTGTCCCGCCTCTACGCAAAGCTGGCGGGTAACCCCCTCCCTCACCATCATGTTAGGGTTACCAAGGAAATGAGGGAGGATTTACAAATTTGGGCCACCTTCTTGCCCAACTTTAATGGCACCAGCTTTTGGAGAGATCGCTTGTTGCTGGAGGCCGAGCTTCAGGTACACTCGGATGCCTCCGGCGGTGCTGGGTTTGGAGTAATTTTTAGGGAAAGGTGGGCAGCGGCACCCTGGCCATGGGAATGGGTAGAGCAGGGAATCACTAAGGATCTTACCTTCCTGGAGCTCTTTTCCATTGTGTTAGCAGTTCATCTGTGGACGAACGAGTTGGCAAATCAATCGGTGGCGGTGCTATTTTGGTGAGACAACCTAGCCGTGGTCCACATCATTAACACTCAGTCCTCTCAATCGCTGAGGGTCATGAAGCTCATGAGGGCTCTTGTACTTACTTGTCTGAAATTTAATATCCTTTTTCAAGCCAGGCATGTTCCGGGGCTAGATAATAGTGTAGCCGGCACCCTCCCTTGCTTCCAGAACAAGCGTTTCCGCTTGCTGGCACCACAAAGCCACCCCAGAGTCGTTGCCGCCAATAGTCTGGAGCATTGGGTGGTAGAGCTGCACACCACCGTTCTGGGATCCCTGGTGCTGCGCACAAGAACGGCCTATGACAGAGCCTTCCGGGAATTTCAGCTATACCGGTTGGCATGGGGCTGGGCCCCGGGGTTCCCTATCCCGGAGGAACAAATGCTCCAGTTCACACTGCATTTGTGACATGGGGGGGGGGGNCCCCCCCGATCGTGGGTTTTTTGCCAGGCGCCGTTTAGAAGGCTGGTTCAGGGAGCAGATCAGAACTCCGGACCAGCGGACACCCATCACCCATCAACTTTGTTGTTGAATATGTGCCAAGTACTTCCCCAGATTTGTTTTGATTGTTACGAGGTTTTACTATTTAATTCATTGTTCAAGTTAGCATTTTTTGGAGCCTTTCACATGAGCGAACTAGTAGCTGAATCAGCAAGAGACACTTCAGGGAGGGCGCTGCGTCTCAGTGTCATACAAACTGGCCCAATGATGATGGCCTTTCACATACGTCGTTCTAAAACTGACCAGAGGGGAAGAGGCCCGATCGTGAGGTTGAACAGGGCAGGTGTTGGCGATTTGTGTCCCGTTACGGCCATTGAATCATTCCTCGCAGTGCGACAGACTGCACCGGGCCCCGTTTGTACATGCTGGTGGGCACCAACTGACCAGGTGCCAATTCACGGCAGTGCTCCGGGCTGTGTTGTCCCGCCTCGGTTTGCCGCCAGCTGCCTTTAGGACGCATTCATTCCAGATCGGGGTAGCTACATCTGCAGGTGAGGCCAGCATGTCTGAGCAGGGCATCCGGACGGTGGGCCGTTGGAGGCCTACCGTACTTATGTGCGGACCGCCCCCCTACGCTACCAGCCCTGACTTTCCTTTCATCTTTTAGGTGCACCCCCTTGGTCTCGGAAGTGTGTATGTATCGTTAGCCACAGTCTGGTGAGATGGGTGGGCAAGGCTACCAGCCAGACCAACTGGGGATCACAGATGGGTTTATCGGCACAGACTGAGATCCATTTGAAGGGCGGGGGGGGGGGGATGAGATGGCATCACCTCGTCCCAACCCTGCAGAACCCAGGGCAGGGGCCTCTGCCCGACATCATTGTGATCTACCTGGGTGAGAATGACATCCCCCACCTGAAGGGCGTGCAACTGATCAAGGACATGAAGAGAGACCTATGGGAGATTTAAAAACAGTTCCCATCCACCCTAATCATCTGGACTGATTTGGTCGAACGGATGACATGGGGGGTAGGGGTGCACCCCAGAAAGATCAACAGGACCAGGAAGACGGTCAACAGGGATGTGGGAAGGTGGCTCACAGGCTTGGGTGGTGTACGCATCGATAGCCGGGTACTGACGCATAAATGCCCTGCGCTTTTCGGACGGGACGGGGTTCATCTGTTGCCTTGGAGCTTTGAAAAGTATGCTGGTTCAGGTATTAGAAAGGTGGTGTGGGTAGTTGGGGGTCAGGCTCGTCCGGGTAGCCCCGGCGACCCCTTTGTGGCAGGGGTCCAGTACTATAGGTTAGAATAGGATAGATAGGTCATAAGTAAGAGTCATCTCCTTAAGAGATGGGGAGGTCCACTCGTCGGAATGCAGGGTATGGCAAGCGGCGGGGCAGCCTCCCTGGGAGGGGCGTCGAGCGAGGGCGGAAGGAACAAGTATGGTCCCCCGTCAGCAGACGCCCTCATCCCTACTCTTGTTTGAGAGGTTCTCGTCCCCCTCACCTGTGGCCGTGGTCACTAAGAGGGGGAGACGTTATGGACAGTTGTGGGTGGTAACCGAGGGTACATCGAAACCACCCATGGGGTTTCTATTGTTATGGTTAAGGTTCAAGTACTGGACCCATATCGCATTAAGCGATTACCCCCACCTGAATTATGATTGTAATTGGTTTAAATAAAGAGTGCAACCGTTAAGATCCCAATGATGGTGTCCTGTCTCCTTCGATGCATCGGCAATGATGGTTTGGCACCCGCTTAAGACTAGCATGGCATTTGTCATCCATCCAGATGCGAGAGTGCAATGTGAATTGTGTTCAAAGACCCTAGGGAAAGAAGTTTAGCTCCTCTTGTTCAATGGTACCTTTGAATTTGGTTTGTGTGTAAAATCCCTCTGCCCCCCTAGACAGGCCAATAATTTTCTCATTAAGCAATTAAAATCTCATCTCACCCCCCTGAAAAAAGGGAAATATTTCAATTGTCAAGGATGATAAATAGAAATCTGTTCAATTGACATCTTTTGTCTGCTGCTTATTACCCCGTATACTCCTCTAAATCCATTTTTCAAGTAGTCAGCATGATTTTATTTGGTGGTTGGTTTGTTTGTTTTCTGCGTTGTTATATTAGGAACATTGCTGGTTTTAGTCATTTTCTAGTGAATCATTTGTATTGTTCTGTCTGGTTTACCACCACCCCTCCCTTTACTATACTAATGATGTCTATTTCCTTTATTTTTCATCCCCTCACAAAATATATAACACTAATGGATTAGACTGATTTCTTTTCAGGTTAAGCCTAAAACATCATAAGAGTGTGTTTCTACAAGCCAGTTGCTTTAAAAATAGAACTGTGTGGAAGAAAAAAAGACCAATTCTATTAGCTACATCATTAATGGGGAAATTTATTGGCAGAGAAGGCAGGATATTGCCAACAACAACTTTGGTGAAGCCAGCTCTGTTCAGTCTAGTGCTTGAGGAGCCGAGTATATATGTGACAGGGAATGAGAAGATGCTATTTGATTTGCTGCTACTGTCTGACTTAGAAGACAATGGATAGACACATAAATAAAGACAAATCATTATTGCTGTACAGCAACTGGCCAGAATGGAAGAGGCACAGGCAATGAATTAAACATTCTAAATGATTAAGGCACATGTTCCAAATGTTTTTATAAATTATTTTTACAGCTGGGCTTTCTTTCTCCCCAAACATAATTGCTTTAAATTGGTTCTAGGGGCCCCTTTCCTTAGCAATTTTATAGATAAACACTAGTTTTTATGTTGCCTCTCCTTCTCATTTTTCATGATAAACTAAGGCCAAGTAAGTGTCGGTTTCCTCAAGCAAAAACAGGGAATGAGATTACAGCATTTACTCATCTTTGTAGATTAATTATCGGTACGAGCGACACGCCGCATTTGGAAACTCCTGTGCTCAGCGAATGCCTGCATAATATTATGAGGAGGGGAGCAGGGAATGCCACTGCTTAAAATGCTTTTGTTTTCAGAGGACTTTGGCTCAGGGCACAGAGAGCCTGTCCTTTAAGAGATTAACTCAAGATTTCATGATTCATCTAAAAATGTAACTTCACGAGAATTGCATCATTGGCTTTCATCCAACAATTCAATATCTTAAACAGCATTTATTCATTCCCTCCAGGGATATTTTATATATTATATGGCTTCCTCGAGTTTGCTTACTTGATTTACTCTGTTTAGTTGAAGGAATAAAACCACAAACATAGATAACATAGGAATTAGAATTCACTAGCAGATCTTTTGTTTGAATATGGCAAGGCAAGAAAAATGTGCACAATCCCTTTATACTTGACAGAGAACAATGTTATAAGATTGTTATGTGGAATCTTGACCCATCCTCAGTTAAAGTCATTTAGAATAGACTTATTTTATTTATTTATTTAAAAAAATTATTATCCCGTCCCTCCTGCTTCAGGCAGCTCGGGGCGGCTCACATCATGTAAATATATAAAAACACTTAAAACAACTTTAAAAGGAGGTACCAAATACCTTCCCCCCCCCCCCCCCC
>QEPC01000820.1:885261-901579 GCA_003113815.1 Sphenodon punctatus | reverse complement strand
GTCCCAAAACCCCCCCCCCCCCCCCCCCCCGTCCACTCCACTCAAACCCAAACCCCCACCCATCTCCCTCGCTAAACACCTGGCGGAACAGCTAGGTCTTACAAGTTCGTCAAAATGAGGGGAGATGAGGGGCCAACCGGGCCCCCACCGGCAGGAAGTTCCACAGCCATGGTGCGGCCACCAAGAATGCCCTCTCCTGTGTGGCCCCCCCGCAGAAGACTTGGGGGACTTCGAGCAAGGCACCCCTTGATGACTTATTGGGTTCAACAGACATTTGTTATATACGTAGCGCTTCCAGTGTTCAGAGTGTTCTACAATTCTTTTATAGCTCACCCTCACAAGAACTCTACAATGCAGGTAATTATTATTTGCATTTTACAAATGGGGAACTAAGGCTAAGATGGGCCTTTTTCACACGAGATGCCTGTGTGGAGGCACCCGTGTGAATGCCGCAGGGAAGGATGGGGGTGTATGAACCCTCCCACGTTACACCCACCTCCACCCATCACCCACCCACAGAGCACTGTGATCCAATGCCTGATGTTCTGTGGGTGGAGATGGGGGTCCGCTCATTGGAATGGGCACACACCCATCCCCTCACCCACCATGGTACGTTTTAAAAGGGGCACAGTGTTTTGCCCAAAGCCACCCAGCGAGTTCATGGACAAGACAGGATTTGAACCCTGGTCCCTATGTCCAAGTTGATGAACTTATCCACTAGGCTACATTGAAAACAGATACAGTTTTAGGTTTTGTGATAACCACTGAATCCTTGCTACAGGCAGAGTGCACAGCTGTTTTTTATCCAGCTAGCAAATCTAGCCTAGCAACAGGATTCCCCCCCTCCCCGGAAGAGAAAATTGAGGTTGCTTTCCCTAGTAAACTGTCACTTTATAGGAGTTCATTCATGAAGTCAGCAGAGTGAACATACAGTGCAGTAAATAGAGTATTAATTCAGGAAGCAGCAACGTCCTTCCTCATTAAACTTACAACAGGATTAGTCAACACATAATTCTGGTAGAGGAGTTTACCATGTCTATAATGCCATCCTTCTCCCTACAGAGCCTCAAGAAAACTGTGCATATAATCTAGAGTCAGAGAGGTGTATGTTCTCACTTGTTTTGCAGACAGGTTTTTTCGTTTAAAAAATAAATAAAAAAAATAGGGCTGAATACTGTTGGCCCTTACAGCAGTTCCACTAAAGTAGTCCTGCTGCAGAATAATGTTGTGTTCTCATGGGGTTCCTCAATCAGCATTAATCATTCAATAATAATAATAAGTTATTTATATAGCGCAAGAAATGTACCTGGCATTGTACAATCCACAGCCAGAGACAGGTCCCTAACCCTAAGGGGCTTACAATCTAAGCAACGAGGGAGAGGTAAACATCAGGAAAGACAAGAATACATTCATGAAGTTGAGAAGTTGGAGGCTCACATGCTTCACTTAGTTACAGGGAATTAGGTTCTGAGTGAGGGGGAAAGGATGCAGCATCACTCATGACAAGCTAAGGAAGGCCTGATGGAAGAGGTGGTTTTTCAGGAGAGATCTGAAAGTTGGGAGGGAAGCTCCAGGCATACGGGGCAACAAAAGTGAAGGGGTGAAGATGTTTAGAGGAGCAAGGAGTTTGAGAGCAGGCGAGGGTGGGGGCTAGAGGTGGGACCCCAGGCCAATTACCGGATACCGGATTTACCGGATTCCGGTTTCCAAAAAACCAGATTCCCGGATTAAATCTGGTATACCGGTACCGGTTTTATTCCATTGATTTCAATGGGGCACTGTGGCCCCATTGAAATCAATGGAATAAAAAAATTCCTCCCCCCTCCCCCTCCCAGGCTGCGCGGGTGGAAGGGGGGACACCCCCCACCCACCCTGCCCAGCCTGGATTTTTTTTAAAAAAAGAGCCCCCCCCCAGCACCAGTGGCTGCGGCGTCCCCGCAGCAGCCGGTAAGTAATATAGACCTGATCCCTGGTCGGGGGGTGTTTAACAACCCCCCACCCCCCCAGGGATCACCCCTACTACAAGTTGCCACTGTACCTTAACTTTCAGCAGAGCTCCGGGTGCGGCGGCGGGCGGTCCGGAAGCCTCAGCGCTGGCTGTGGCGGCGGGCGGTCCGGAAGCCTCAGCGCCGGCTGTGGCTGCCGGCGTCAGANGCGCTGAGGCTTCCGGACCGCCCGCCGCCGCACCCGGAGCTCTGCTGAAAGTTAAGGTACAGTGGCAACTTGTAGTAGGGGTGATCCCTGGGGGGCGTGGGGGGTGTTACACACCCCCCCCCAGGGATCAGGTCTATATTACTTACCGGCTGCTGCGGGGACGCCGCGGCCGCTGGTGCTGGGGGGGGGGGGCTCTTTTTAAAAAAAAAATCCAGGCTGGGCAGGGGGTGTCCGGACTCGGGGAGTTTTTTTTTTTTTACTTTTCTGGTGGTTTTTTTTTACATTGCAGTCATTCATTTAAATGGCTGCAATGCAAAATAAATCCGGTACCCGGAATCCGGTAACCGGACCGGATTTACCAGGTAGAATCCGATAATGCCGGTACGCCCAGTACCAGCATTATCGGATACCGGATTTACCGGCACGCCCGCGCCTAGTGGGGGCACAGGAGGAGCGAAGCTCTCGGGCAGGAGCATGGCAAAATGCAAGAGAGCAGAGAGATATGAGGGAACAAGGCCATGAAAAGTCTAGAAGATGAATGCCAGGAGCTTGTGCTGAATGCATTCCTGTAGTTGGAGCCAGTGCAGGGTGGAGAGGAGGAACTGTACATGGTCAAAATGACAGGCAAAGTGGATGATTTTTGTTACAGAGCATTGAATGGAAATGAGGGGGGGGGGGCAGATCAGAGCAAGGGAGTCCAGTAAGGAGAAATCTGCAGTAGTCAAGGCGAGAGATGACTAAAACATGGACTAGGGTCTTTGCAGTGGCAACAGTAAGGCAAGGCTGAATTTTAGCAATATTGTACAGAGCAAAGCGACAGGATTTAGCAACAGGCTTAAAGGAGAGGGAGGAATCAAAGATGAATCCCAGGCTACAGGCCTGAGGGACTGGCTGGATGGTGACTCCCTGAATGGAAATTGAGAGGGAAGTAGGAGGGGAGCGTTTCGGGGGAAAGATGAGGAGTTCACTCTCAGCCATATTAAGCTTGAGTTGGCGATGAGACATCCAGGCAGAAATGTCAGCAATAAGGGACTGGATGAAAGGGGAGAGCATGGGAGTGGAGAAAGAGAGAGAGTTGCATGTCATCAGCATACAGGTGATACTGAAAGCCATGGGTTTCAGTGAGTTTATCCAGAGAAAGAGCGTAAAGGGAGAAAAGAAGGGAGCCCAAAACAGAGCCTTGGGGAACTCTCACAGAGAGGGAAAGCGACATAGTGGAGGTACCAGGAAGAGAAACGTTGGAGCAGTTTGAGAGATATGAAGAGAACCTGTCAAGAAATGTGTCCCGGAAACCAAGGGAGCATAATGAATCTAGGAGGAGGCCATGATCTACAGTGTCAAAGGTGGCAGAAAAATTGAGGATGACAAGAACAGAGTAAAGGCCCTTAGACTTAGCTAAGAGGTTATTGGTTATTTTGGCAAGGGCAGTCTCAGTCGAATGGAGTGGGTGGAAGCCCAATTGGAGGGAGTCAAGGAAGGAATTTGAAGAGAGGAAGTCCAAACAGCACGTCTAGACAGCTCGATCCAGGAGTTTGGAAGCAAAGGATAGGAGCGAAATGCGGCGATAGCTGGAGGGGTCAAGAGTAGCCTTCTTAAGGATAGGGGAGAAGGTAGCGTGTTTGAAAGCCAATGGAAATGACCCAGTAGAGAGGGAGATGATGATGTGCAGCAGAGAAGGCGCAGCGGTGGGGGCAATCAACGTTAGGAGCCGAGAGGGGATGGGGTCATGGGGGCAAGTGGAGGGGTTCGATGAAGAGAGGAGGGAGATGATCTCATGAAGAGAAGCTGGGGAGAAAAGAAGAGAAGCAGGAGGGGGTGGCATCAGGGATTGAGGTGGAGAAGGGAGAGGGTGGAGAAGCGATTGCAAGGTGAAGTTTATCAATCTTGTTGAAGTGGAGAAGATCCTGTGCAAGAAGTGAGGGGGAGGAGGACAGAGGCTTCAGGAGGGAAGAAAATGTGGAGAAGAGACGGTGTGGGTTGCAGGAGTGGAATTCAATTAATGTGGCGTAATAGCGGTCTTTGACAAGGGAAAGGGCATCACTAAAAGCAGAGCGCACAAACTTGAAGTGGAGAAAGTCAGCTAATTCACGAGACTTCCGCCAGAGGCACTCGGTGATTCAAGAGCAGGATCTCAGATGGTAGGGGTGAGCCAGGGACATGGGTTTATGCGATGGATAGGATGGCAGGAGAGGGAGCATGGGGGTAAAGGATAGAAGAAAAGGAGGAGCTGAAATTGATACAGTAGATTCTAGGCAGGTGGGGAGAGGAAGGATGCAAAGTCAAGAGGGTCAATGCATTGAATGTCACTGCAAGAGCGAGAAGTTGAGGAGGCTGGTGGTGGCGATTGGGAAAGATGGAACAAAACAAGGTGATGGTCAGAGACAGGAAGAGCGTCAAACGAGAGATCCAAGAGCAATTTTTAGATGAGATTAGGTCAAGGGAGTGGCTGTCATGGTGCATCAGGGTGTCTGTCCAGAGGTGAAGGTCAAACGAAGAGGTCAGAGAGAAGCAGCACTGTCAGAGAGGGTCCACGTGGATACTGAAGTCTCCAAGAATGAGGGTTGGGAATATTATCATCGGAAAGAAAGTAGGTAAGCCAAGCATCAATGTTAGAGAGCCGGGGGGTGGGGGGGAGGAGATTAGATGACAGCCACACGGAGCTGGAGGGGCAAGTAGAGCCGAATGCAATAAGCCTCAAAGGAAGAGAAGGAGTGAGGGCGGGCCAGCAAGGGGTTGAAACTGGCAAGATTTGGCAAGGAGCAGGCCAACACCACCACCATGACCTTCAGAGCGTGGCATGTGGGTGAAGGTGAGACCACCAAGAGTGAGGGCAGCAGAAGTGGCAGTATTACAGGGGAGAATCCAGGTTTCAGTAAGGGCAAGGAGATGGAGAGAAAGAGGTCATAGACAAAAGGAGTTTTATGGATGGAAGAGTGGCAGTTCCACAGGGCACAAGAGAAAGGCAGTCGAGATTGGGGGAGACAAGGAATGGGGATTAGGTTTAGCGAGAGAGGGCGGTGGCAGGAGGGGGTGGGGAGGATTGTGTGGGATGGGGATATGGGGAGGTAGAAGTGTAGGATGGTAGGGGTGAGGAATGTTGCTCCAAGGGGGGAGTTTTGGAGTCAAGGAGGAGGAGAGGTGGAGAAGGGACGAGAGGTACATGGAAACAAACCAGATAGTAGCTGCAGGAGGGCAGGAATGATGGATGAGTGGCAGCACGTTGCAGTGCTGCAATGCGTGGAACAGCAGACCATCACTGGAATGGAGGGGTACACAACACGCCTCTCTGGCCTCAAAACAGCAACAGCCAGCGCCCTTTTGTCTCCACCCTCACAGCAGAGACCCAGGAAAATGGAGCCTTGTTAATTATCTAAGATGGGAGGAAAGGAGAGGCAGATGTTAGGGAAAGACAAACAGAATGCCGTTTGGATGTTTGGACGTTCGGTTCAAAACCTGAGTTCGGGTTCAGTTGTTCGGTTCGGCCGAACATTCAAAAAAGTGCTATCGGTACCGAAACAAAACTTTTCTCGGTATCTGTATTTTGGACCCCGAAACCACCCCTGGTGTCCACCCGTTGCCAGGAAGTCTGCTCCTCAGCTGCCTCCCCCTTCCAGCCACGTTTTTCCCACTCAAAGTCACGTTTTTTCCACCCCCGAACTCATCCAAACTTTTCCAAACTGTTCAGAAGTTCAAGCGTTCAGTTCGGAAGTTCGGTTCGGTCGTCCGAACAGGCCGAGTTCGGACGGAACTCCCGAACTGCGTTAGCCCATCCCTAGCAGATGTAACCAGATGACCATTAGCAGCTGAATGCAGGTCCGAATCATCATCATCATCATCATCATCCCCTTCCTTCCAACATGCATGGAGCCCAGACAGAAAGACACCCTTCCCTCAGAGCAGACATTTTTTTTTTTTTGGGGGGGGGGGGGGGGGGTGTTTTTTTTTCCCCTTTTTTTTTTTTTTTTTTTTTTTTTTGGGGGGGGGGGGGGGGGGAAGTATTTTTCTTCCTCCTTTTAGTCATTTTTAATTGTTGTTTTAATGCGTTATAAATTGTACGCTGCCCCGAGCTACCTGTGGCAGGAGGGGCAGGGTAGTAAAAATTTTAAAATAAAATAAATAAATAAATAAATAAATAAAGGGCACTGAAATCCTATCATAAATTATGAGAATGATAAATTGAGGATTCATTCATATATGCCTTGCCTAATCTACTATTGAGGATCTAAAAAAAACAAACTAAAAGCAAACGTCCCCCTCCCCAACACATAGACACCACTTTTCCCGGTAGTTAAAACCACTTCTATGACTTTTGAATTTCTAGTTATGTTTCAAAATTAAATGACATTATGAACTTTTATTTTTGTTGGGACAGAAAGAGAATGGGGAAATGAAAGACAAATAGCTGAACGCAAAATCTCTGGCTATCAAAGACTTAATCTGAAATGTGACCAAAATGATGATTTTCATAAAATTAGATGCATCTCCCCCAAAGCTCTATTCAGAGAATAAAAAAATTACTCTTATAAAGGGAATGAAATAATACCAGTATCTAGGTAGGCAAAGTGACATGCCCTCAGATTTTATGTAAAACTTACAAATTAAATCAATTGAGAGTTCTGCTTATGAAGAGGACTCAATACGGCCCTAGGCAAAGATGCAGTAATAAGCATACATATTTCACAATAGCTCCATTAAAGTCAAACAGGAGTGCACCCAAGTAAATGGTTTTAGGATTGTAGCCAAAATTAGGTGGCGAGAGTGAATAGAGTGAGAGAGGACATGCTAATGGTAGTGGCAGGCAGGGTAGATCATTATTGTTATTGCACCAAGATACAAGAGATTTCTATTCTGGGCTGTGCCTTAGGCTTTCACTGGACCTTGAGCAAGTTAACTAGAGCTTAACCTAATAAAGTACTGTCTTGTTTTCATTTATAAAAAAACGTTAATAGCACAATCCTCCATCCATTAAAATCAATGGAAGCTGAGTCATTGTCTTTAATGGAGGAAAGTTGTGCCAACTGTGTTAAAAGTGCTTTATAATGCTTACATAGCTCTTCACCACAACCACCTTATCCACCAGGTTGTGCATTTTTACTCGTGTATGAACTTCATACTGGCAGCTTTTTAACTGAAAGAGAATGAAAGAGGATGAGAGAGTAAATATACTGTTTATTCTACAGTGGAAGAGAGTGACACTAAAGAAGCATGGAAATCTAACAAAAAGACTAATAATGTTACTTCAACTACCCACAGAAAGCAATGGCTACAGTTAGAGCTGTGCATTCTGGTTTAGATAAAACCCAAATAAAGGCAAAAAAGACTTTTTGAGGTTTCATATTTAATAAATACATATTAGAACTTTGTATTCTGATTCCGAGTGAACCCAAAAATTCCTGGAAAACATAGTATTTGATGTCTCTAACTGGCCCCCCAAAACTTCAGCACATATGCCGCTTGGAGCCGGGTTACTCTTAGCTGACTGCTTGGGGAGCCTGTAGTGATTCCTCCGCACCTGCAGGGGCCACTGCTGTCTAAGAACTGCAGTCTAGCACTGCATCCAGCTCCAGTCCATTGCATACCAGTTAAGCCACGGAGAAATGGTGAATTCCCAAGCCAGTGACTCCTCCACCGCCCGTCAACAACTGATACCCCTGAGCCAAGCCTCATCCACAAGACAACCTCCTCTGAACCTAAACTCATTCCCCTTTCCCAAACCAGGGGGCCCTTCCTTAGTCCTGCAATGCTCTCTAAGCTAGATTGACGCCCCAGTCCTACTTCCCAAGCTCCCAGCCATCCTCCCCCAAACCAGTGTTTCCCCCCCCCCTTTTAAATTGGCAGCAGACTTAGCGGTTTTTACCACATTTTTCTTTATTTGTAGGCCTGTCAAACTGGCGGACCCTCACTACACTTTTGTGGTGAAAAAAACCCATAGAGACCCCCCCTCTCCTCCCCGACATTGATGACAATGGGGAAAACACAGTGAACTGCGTCAAAGATACCGATAAACCCAAATTCTAAAACATACAAATACTTGACCCTGTGCACATCCCTAATTAGTGCACTAGTTTCTCAATATTTAGAACAATTTCTGCTGGTTAAGTTAGCTCTAGGGTACCCAAAAGGAGACGCTAACGTGAACAACTTGTCCTAGTGTCACATACTCCTACCAATCTTTTGCCATGAGGTGGGAGTGCAAAAAGCAGCTGGGGACTGTTGAAACGATTACCGAGTTGAAAGAGAATTAAAAAGTCTGAGCTCCTGAAATTCTCTGGTTTTGGATTGGGCTGAACTATATCCAACCTTGGAAAACTATACCAGCCTCGGTAAAAGGAAAATGATGGTTTTGAAAGGCCCCTTTCTGTGTCTTTGAATGAGCGTAAAAATGAATACGAGGATCCCAGCTAAACTGCAATTATTTGAAGCCTGGTTGCAGGAAGTCCTTTTGATTAATTCTAGGTGGGAAGAAAGCTGCACTGTTTGACTTTAATTTAATAATGTTGCTTCTGAAATCCCAGTTACTTTGTTTATCTGACTACCAAATGCTGGGTTAGGTTTTTTGGTTTTTTTCCCACCTGGCCTTTGCTCCCTTGACCTGACACTGTGCTCTTTTAAAGTAGTCTGTGACCTTCAGCAGGGGTATTTTAGACTACCCGCAATTTTTATCTATTAAAGACTCCCTCGGGGGCTCTAAATGGAAGCACTAAATGTAGTAAAATGGCATTTGTTCAAAGGATACTTCCTTTATTTTCAAGTAAAGACTACCTGGATTCCTTATGAAAGGGAATGGGGAAAGGAAAGGGGGGGGGGGGGGGAGGGAATCAGATCTACCTTTAGGTGAAACTCTAAAGGCTCAGAAGTTTGGTTCAATATTGATAACATGAGCTGCAAAATGATGCTACACTGAAGGGGATCTTAATCAAACCTTTAGGGGGTATCCTCCTTTCAGTCTCTATCGAGAAGGTTACACTTTTTCCTGCTGCTCTTTCAATACCCTTCCCCTTTCTATAACTTCTTGTACTTCAAGAAACTTCTTGTCCATTGTCTTTGAGTCCCTTACTCTTAGGTTACAAAAAAAACAACCAACCTTCAGCTTGTCCTCTGGTTCTCTAGTGAATTCCTGAGACCAGGTTTCTCTCCCCAGCTGCCTTGCTCCCAGTGATTCCAACTTCAAATTTTGTATTGGGAAGGGCCCTACTTTACAGTATTACCTTGGGCTGCCTTGAGATACAAATAGAAAGGTTTCCTTTCTGAAAGTCTATCGCTTAGTTTATGTCTTAAAATAGGATCTCTCTTGACATCACCACGTTTGTCCAAAAATGCAACCTGAACTACGTTAGAAGTCCTCAAATACAGTATGTTGCACAATACAGAATCAGATGTGGCAGGAGATTTCCACGGTTCTCTCTTAATCCCTCTCCTGTTTGCTCCAGTGATTAAAGGATAAGGTATGAAGCCATATTATTTTCATACACCACACAGAAAGTTAGCAAGGGATTTCCCAATCAAACTCAAATATGCCCCCCTCAATCACTTTCATAGAGGGCAACAGTCTTGTTGCCTCAGTCCTACAGTTTGGTCCTCATTTTAGTCATCCTTCCAGTCTCAGAAAGTCTGGCATCTTTTTGTATAATTCATTTATTATATTCAGAAGTTATGCTTCTTATAAACTCTTACTTCTAAGACTGTCCCAGTTTCCTCTTAACAGTCCTCTAGAGAGATCTCACCCTACACACTTTCTCTCAGATACAATTACAATGAGTGCTCTTTATCCTTGCCATTCCTCCCTGCCCTTTGAGAAAGTAAATTATAAGGGTAGAAAAACTGTAAACATTGGGCTGGAAGGTACCTTTTAAAAATAGTTTATTCCATCCCTCTGTCGTTAATTACAATGAACTGTCCCTAGATTTGTGAGGTATTGTTTAGCTAACCCGTTTTTAAAAGACTTCAAGTGGTCGTGACTCACTTGGTAATCTGTTCCACTGTCTAGTAGAGGTGTGCAGCAGGCATATCAACGTTTTCATTTACAAAAGAATGTCTTCATTTTCCAGGGGGGTTGTGAACAAAACCATTTGCCTTTAGGTTTTTGTTTTGTTTTGTTTTTTAAATCACTGCAAAATGGCCACTGGGATTATTCTGCACATGCACTCCTTTTCCCAAAATATTACCGGCAGCATTGGCTTCATTTTGGGAAAGGGCACACATGCACAGAATGGCCCTGGCGGCCATTCAGGGCCAGCCTTAACATGGGGAGGCCACCCAGGGCCCTGCAGGTTTGGGGGTTTAGTAACTTTAAAAAAATTAAAAATCTTGTCAGGCGGGGGGGGGGGGCAGCAGGAGTGAGGGAGAGGCAGAAGTCCCACCTCTCCCACGCTCCATCCCCTCCCCCCCCCGGCACAGTCTCGACCAAAGGGAATGAGGGGGAGAGAGGCAGAGGCCCCACCTCTCCCTCATGTCCCCTGGCTGAGACACACTGAAAGCCAGACCGGGGGGGGGGGGCATCCATGGAATGAGAGAGAAGCGGGGCCTCTGCTTCTTCCGTCACTTCCACCAGAAGGAAGGGAGAAGACAGAGGCTCCACCTCTCCCTCACACTGCTTGTCCCCTCTGCTGCCTGCCTAGCTGTTTCAGTCAGGGGACATGAGGGGGAGGCGGAACGTATGCCTCTCTCTTCATTTGCCCTGGCCGAGACTGTGCCAAGCAGCTGGGGCGGGGGGGCGGGCAGCCCGGCGGGGGCCCAGGCCGGAGGCAGCGATGGTGGCACCAGAAGCGGATCAGATAAGTGATCCAGTCGGAAGTCGAATGGCCTTCCACCCATCCCCGAGCCCAGGCCCGGGTAGCACGCCACGCCCGAGCCAGGGGGAGCATCCCTGGGCCTGCCAACGAAAAGGATGGGACCCTGCATTTCTTCCCCGCCCTGAGCCCCGCTTACCGTAAGGCCAGCCCTGTGGCCATTTGCACATGCACAGTGATTTTTTTTAATGTTTATAACAAAAACAGACACTTTTTTTTTTTTCCATTTTCATCTGTTTCAAAGGTTTTTTTACCTTTGTTGTTCCTGGCTGTATGTTAATTACTAAAACAAACAGGGTTTTGTTTGTTTTATTGATAAAAAAAAACAACCACAAAACAAATTGCACATCCTTACTATCTAATTGTTGTGGTTACAAATGTAGTGATTTGCTCCTGCACTTCTGGAAGAAAGACACTGACTCCAATATTCTTTGGAAGACAACAGCCGCAACTTAATTTAACAAATACAACATATTCTGGAACGTCAATACTTATTTACTAGGTCCAGTGCTCTTCTACCAATCCTTTCTAGCCATGATTACCCGTAATCGGGGGGAGGGACTATGTTCGGGGACACTGCCTGTGGAGTCCTCATGGAAGGGAGGAGGGTCCCTGAACACATCAAGGATCACCAAAACCCTGTAACTGGATGCTGCTCCCACCCTCTCTTAGGCTTTACCCCAGGGTGCCCTGCTGCAGGTCACTCATACTGGCATGGTTGGAGATGTCCCTAATCCTCACCTCTTATGGAGGTGCCTTTTCCTTTATAAATACCCTAATTTTGTTTACTTTAATCCTTTGCGCTGGCCCTCTGCCAAGTTGCTACAAAATCTACTTCCCATCAACATTTGAACTTACCCATAGCTGCTCAAACTAACCAAAACACCATGGGCAATGGCACTGCAAGGCAAGCAAAAAAAACAAAACACAAAACCCCACTCTGCAGCAACTCAGCCATACATTCAGAAAATTCCTTTCTGGCCCCCCAAATAATACGGTGACCAGCTTCAACAGCAATGCCAGTCCAAATTTCTGGTTGAGTTGGTGGGTGCTTGCCAAGATTCTGAGTGCAACTGCCCAAATCAAACAGCTACTGCCTGATGCAGCCAGTCAGGGGACATGAAGGAAGTCTCAAGATCCCTTAGGACCAATTATATCTGGTCCCGCTCCTGCCCCTCCTTCCTTCTTTCCCCCGTACCCTCACCTGTAACTCGGTGACCATTCCCATCAGGAGAGATAGAAAGCCCCTTCCACATATCTTCAGCATCTCATGCAGGCAGGATCAAATACATTCCTTCTCAAAAGGATTGGAGAACGAGACTTGTGTTGTACCCGGTTGTGAACTTTCTGAAGAATCACACTAGTTTTAAATAAACAGACTGATTGGGAAACAAGGATGGCACATGGTGTGGTCTAGCCCGATACGGTTCTGCAACATTAAGTTTTAAGTTTTATATATGCCCTTTTGTCTTGGCAAATAATGCTGACTGTAATGACAACTCTGAAGTTTAGTTAAGCTGCATTCCTCAAGAAACCATTTCCTCAAGAGTAGTTCTATTGAAGTCAATGGTTGGAAACAGACAAAGTCCGCACAATAGTGGTCCGACCAGGGCCAGGTTCACACAACAAACTTGCCCGTGGCCATGCCACCAGGGAGGTCGGGAAGATGCACAAACGTTGTCTAGCCATTCCTGCCCCTAGGCTGCACCCAGTGTCCCGGTCTCTGCCATGGTGGTCAGCCATGACAGTCAAGGCGGACTCAATCCGGTCTGCGTCTGCTGAGCCACAGCAGACCCGATAGCCTGCTGTAGCCTACTTTGACCCAATCAATCAAGCATGGGTTGTGACCTGGACATAGTCTGGGGAGGAGAGCCAGGGCTAGCTCCCAACGCACATAGCGTGACTATGGTAATCCCAGGCCAACATCTGGCATTGCCTGCACAAACATGCAGGTGAGGTCTGGTGCAAAGTGGGCCACAGAAGGCCCCCATTATGTCTCTTCTTACTAGGGCTGAATCGAGTAGTCTGAAAAGTACTCGCAAGTATTCAGCCAAGTTCTGAGGACCGGACAAGTGCTCAGGCCGGTCCACGGACCGTCGGCTGAATACTTGTAGTTTTTGAGGGCAGGAGCCGAGGAGGGGGACAGAGGCAAGGAAGCCTTGGGGGGGGTGGGGGGAGATGGTTTAGGGAAGAGGGGGTGAGGGCCTAGCCGGGGCAGAGTACTCACCTCCCCAAAGGGGCTCCAGCAATACGTGGCTTCTCTGGACCAGGTAAGTTTAAAAAAAATAAATGCTGGACTGAATGGCCCCTTCTGAGTATGCCCAGACCTTTCCAAGATGGCACCTAGAGTGCTGATGCTGCGTGCACCTTCTTGGAAAGGTCTGGGCAGGCTCAGAAGAGGCCATAAACTTAACATTCAGTCCTTCTTAGCATGCCCAGATTTTTTTTAAAAAGTTATTTATTTTTTTAAAAAACTTAGCCAGTCCAGAGAAGCCATGCATTGCTGGAGTCCACCCAGAGGGAGAGTACTCTACCCCCTCAGCCCCCACTTTCAGAATTGTGGCCTTGATCTTGTACATACAGCTCGTTATATCACAACATAATATTTTTGTTGAATTGTATTGTTTTATTCAGAATGCTCTTCTCTTGACAGTAAAACACAAAAGTAGTAACTGGCCATGCAACTATTTGTGTGTTTGTTTACTTTAGCATTAAGTAGTGCCCCTTCGCCGTCACCTCTAGCGGCGACGGGCGATTGTCTCGCCCCCCCCCCCTCAACAACAGGGACGAAAAGGGGNTAGAAGCGGCGTCGATGAGGAAGGGTGGTCGCCGCAAGCCACCCTTTCCCCCGCCTTGAAAAGCTGCCGCCAAAGAGTGCACCTCCCCCTTCTGCAGCAGCAAGAGGCTCTGCACTGGGATGGGGGGGGAGGTTGAAGAACGCCGCTGGAGCCCGCATGGCGGGAATCATGATTGACCCGGCCAGGGTTGCCAGGCAACCCTCGCCGGGGGAAGCGCTGACGGCGCTTGTGATTGGTGCACCGCCCAAAAGGGGCGGTGCAGTAAGAAATATCCCGCCGCTCGTCTCTTCACTTTGGAGCGGGCGGCGAGCAGGGCAGCAGCGCGCAAAAAAACTCTGAGTCAGGGCTGAGGAAGGAGGAACCCCCGGAGTGGCGGGAGCAGAGCACGCAGGATGAGTGCGGTGAGCCACGAGGCCCAGCTCAGTGAAAAACACACACCCCCAAGTGACCGCCCCAAGTGGGGCCATAGAGTGGATGGGGGGCAGGAAAAAGAAGGGGAACCAGGGTGGGGGCCGGAGGGAGCCCCTCCCATCCCCAACAGTGGAGGAAGGGGTGGAAGCCCCAGCGGGCCCAGGACCGGTGGAGGAGGAGGGCAGGCTGGAGCCACATACCCAGAACTCTGGGGAGCTGAGAGGGGGTGGCATACAACCCCCGGAGGGAGAACAAGGCAATGACCCAGAGGAGGAGCAACAAGGGAGCGGATACCCTGGCCCCTCACCTCAGGAGGAACCCTCACTCAGGCAGAGGCTGGAAGGGTGTGAGGCCCTTCTACGGAGCATGGGGGGAGGAGGAGACTGTGTGGTGCAAGCGCTGGGATCAGGGCTGGCACCAGTTATGGCAGCCCCAGAGCCATCACCACCACTACGGCGGGGTGGGAGGCGAACGAAGCCCCCAGCTAGGTATATAGATGACCCACCAGCGCCCAGGCGTGTGCAGGTGGAGGTTCAGGATCATGCCCCCAGTTACTCCCAGGTGATGACTGGGGGAGTAGGGAATCAGGGGGGAGCTTCCATGGCAGGGACTGCAAGGGCGTGGCCCCAGATTCCGGCAGTTCAGGGATCCCAGTTGCCCGGGATGCAGATACACGGGCTCTCAGGATCAAGCATCACAAGGGGTGCTGGAGTGTGGCAATCAATCCCGGCGGCACAGGGAGCCCCATGGCCTGTGTACCTGGTGCAGGGGACCCCCCAAATGCAAACAATCCCGGCGGCACAGGGAGCCTCATGGCCTGGATCACAGGCACATGGGACCCCCCAAATGCAACCTTTGGTGACTGGGCCAGGGCCAGTATGGGGTCCTGCTTACATGCCGGTTCCAAGCAGTGCACCCGTCCAAGGGGGGGGTTCGGGTGCAGGATGGGCTCCCCCCCGCAGTCTTTTGAAAACAGGGATGGTGGACAGCAGAACCCCGCAGCCGGAGCACACCCACTGGAGGAAGAGGACGAGGACCTGAGGCAGAGGGTCTTGGCGCTGGAGCAGGCCATTCGCACCATGTCTCAGCAAAGAAGTGGCGGAGCAACTGGACCCGTGGTGTCGACGGTTGGGCCACACACCCCGGGTACGGTAGGAGCGGTGCAACCTGCACCAGTAGCAGTTGTAGGGGGCGCGGGGTACCCCATGGTAAACTGGGGACTGAACTCCGAAAGGGGGGAGAACTGAACCCCAGTGCAGGGACACAAGGTATAGGGGTCCCGCCGCAGTCATGGGCAGGACAGGTGCAAGGAATGACAGCCCCAGGAGTGGGGCCTGCACTGGGGGGAGAAGGAAACGTACAGTTGGTGTGGTTGAACGGGGCCAGGGCACTGGCATATCGCCCTGCACCCCCAGGGGGGAATTGGCAGCCCCCGAGTTCGGCGATGCCCCCTGTACAGGCCAGTCAGGCACTCCAGGTTTGGGGAGGCATCAGGGCCCAGCCAGCCCTGGGTTACCCCTCGCACATTGAAATGCCACAACACATGCCCCCAGGGGTAGGTTATGCAGCAGTGTCGACCCCCATTGGGGCCCACCTCCTGCCAGCCACAAGGGACAAGATATGGAAGGGGGAGTTCATAGATCTCTTCGCCCTCCTCTTCAGGGACCCGTTGGTAGACCCAGCGGATACTGAGGACAAGAAGGATAAGGAGCGCTTTAAGCGCCCAAAGGCCGACAGGAATTGGACCAATTGGACGGCGGCCTTTGCGATTTACCAAGGAGTGGTGATCCAGGCATACCCAGCCCGGGCTTCCGAGCTACTCAAATACGCGGACATCGTCCGCCGAGCATATGAGTCGGGACCAACAGGGGCCTGGCTCCGATACGACGAGGAGTTCCGTCATAGGGCAGCCTTCACCCCGGGTATGCGTTGGGACACCCATGCACCCGACCTGTGGTTGGACTGCATGGTAGATGGAGCGAGAGCACCAAGGTCGCATAGCGGGCATTTATTAGCAAAAGGAGGAGTGGCACCCACCAATGATCTTTTTCGTGGCGAAGTCAGACGATCGCCAGCTAACCAGTCGAACCAATGCTTCGAGTTTGAGCGCTCGGGAAAATGTTCCCGAGCGACATGCAGATTCAAGCATTCATGTCCCAATTGTGC
>QEPC01000820.1:854119-883955 GCA_003113815.1 Sphenodon punctatus | reverse complement strand
GGGACCCCCCAAATGCAACCTTTGGTGACTGGGCCAGGGCCAGTATGGGGTCCTGCTTACATGCCGGTTCCAAGCAGTGCACCCGTCCAAGGGGGGGGTTCGGGTGCAGGATGGGCTCCCCCCCGCAGTCTTTTGAAAACAGGGATGGTGGACAGCAGAACCCCGCAGCCGGAGCACACCCACTGGAGGAAGAGGACGAGGACCTGAGGCAGAGGGTCTTGGCGCTGGAGCAGGCCATTCGCACCATGTCTCAGCAAAGAAGTGGCGGAGCAACTGGACCCGTGGTGTCGACGGTTGGGCCACACACCCCGGGTACGGTAGGAGCGGTGCAACCTGCACCAGTAGCAGTTGTAGGGGGCGCGGGGTACCCCATGGTAAACTGGGGACTGAACTCCGAAAGGGGGGAGAACTGAACCCCAGTGCAGGGACACAAGGTATAGGGGTCCCGCCGCAGTCATGGGCAGGACAGGTGCAAGGAATGACAGCCCCAGGAGTGGGGCCTGCACTGGGGGGAGAAGGAAACGTACAGTTGGTGTGGTTGAACGGGGCCTGGGCACTGGCATATCGCCCTGCACCCCCAGGGGGGAATTGGCAGCCCCCGAGTTCGGCGATGCCCCCTGTACAGGCCAGTCAGGCACTCCAGGTTTGGGGAGGCATCAGGGCCCAGCCAGCCCTGGGTTACCCCTCGCACATTGAAATGCCACAACACATGCCCCCAGGGGTAGGTTATGCAGCAGTGTCGACCCCCATTGGGGCCCACCTCCTGCCAGCCACAAGGGACAAGATATGGAAGGGGGAGTTCATAGATCTCTTCGCCCTCCTCTTCAGGGACCCGTTGGTAGACCCAGCGGATACTGAGGACAAGAAGGATAAGGAGCGCTTTAAGCGCCCAAAGGCCGACAGGAATTGGACCAATTGGACGGCGGCCTTTGCGATTTACCAAGGAGTGGTGATCCAGGCATACCCAGCCCGGGCTTCCGAGCTACTCAAATACGTGGACATCGTCCGCCGAGCATATGAGTCGGGACCACCAGGGGCCTGGCTCCGATACGATGAGGAGTTCAGTCATAGGGCAGCCTTCACCCCGGGTATGCGTTGGGACACCCATGCACCCGACCTATGGTTGGACTGCATGGTAGATGGAGCGAGAGCACCAAGGTCGCATAGCGGGCATTTATTAGCAAAAGGAGGAGTGGCACCCGCCAATGATCTTTTTCGTGGCGAAGTCAGACGATCGCCAGCTAACCAGTCGAACCAACGCTTTGAGTTTGAGCACTCGGGAAAATGTTCCCGAGCGACATGCAGATTCAAGCATTCATGTCCCAATTGTGCCGGGTTGCACAATGCCGCGACCTGCCCCAGGGCCAAGTCGGCCAACAAAGGTAGGGCTTCGCCGGGGGCATCAGCCAGAGGGGGAGCGGGGACAGAGGGACAGCCCGCTCCGCCAAAGGGCCCCAACATCAATTAGGATAGAGTGGTTGGCCGCTGCCCTCACATCTCACCCCAACAGGGCAGAGGTAGAGTACGTAGTTAAGGGATTTAGAGATGGATTCCGCATCCCGGTGGTGGAGGTATACCCGCACCAAGGTGCACCCAATTTAAAATCAATAAGAGACCTAGAGGCAATCGTAAGGCAAAAGATAGAGAAGGAGTGTGCTGAAGGGCAAATTGCCGGCCCTTTTTCTGCCCCACCGTTTCCTGACCTGGTAGTCTCTCCATTGGGGGTAGTCCCTAAAAAATCCCGGGGAGAATACCGTATGATTCATCATTTATCATACCCGAGAGGGAGGTCGGTTAACGATGCCATCCCCAAGGAACTCACCACTGTAAAGTATGCTTCCTTTGACACAGCCGTGGACCTGGTGAGGGGTCAGGGGCCTGGTGCCCTATTGGCAAAGTGTGATGTGAAGTCCGCTTTTCGCCTATTACCAGTGCATCCGGATAGTTTTCATCTCCTCGGTATGGCGTTTCAGGGGCAGTTTTACTTCGATAAGGCGATGCCTATGGGATGCACAATTTCTTGCTCTGCATTTAAGCATTTTAGCACGCTAGTGGAGTGGCTAATTCGGCAGCGGGCCGACGGGGGAGAGATCACCAAATATTTGGATGATTTCCTCTTCATTGGTCGCGCAGGGACGGACGAGTGCCGGAAGCTAATGGACTCCTTTCAAGAGATGGCAGACGAATTGGGCATCCTGTTGGCACCAGAAAAATCAGTAGGCCAGGCTACCTCTCTACAGTACTTGGGGATCTAATTAAATACGATAGACGGGGTTTCCAGGCTCCCAGCCAACAAACTGACAGACGAGAGCAAAAATCGCCGATTGCAAGTTGGCCCGCAAGGTGACAGTGAGACAGCTCCAATCCCTGATCGGTAGCTTGAACTTTTCTTGTAGGGTGGCTGCCCCGGGTAGAGCCTTTTTGTCCCGGTTGTACGCCAAGCTGTCCGGTTCCCCTCAGCCGCATTACCATGTGCGGGTGACCCGGGAAATGAAAGATGACTTGGGTATTTGGTCTTAATTTCTAGCGGACTTCAATGGGGTAAGCATGTGGCAGGAGGAACTCCTAGTAGAAGCCAAATTGCAGGTCCACTCGGATGCGACTGGGGGAATGGGATTCGGTTTGATATTCAGAGACCGGTGGTGCGGGGCCCCTTGGCCAGTAGAGTGGGTCGAACAGGGCGTGACTAGGGACCTCACATTTTTAGAACTCTTCCCAATAGTATTGGCGGTCCACCTCTGGACTGGTTGTTTCTCCAACCACACTGTAATTTTTTGGTGTGACAACCAAGCCATGGTTCACATAGTCAATTCTCAATCATCACGTTCACCAAGGGTCATGGGGCTCATTAGGACATTTGTTTTGGTGTGCCTACGTAACAACATTGTATTCAGGGCGCGGCATGTGCCGGGAGTGGACAACGGGGTGGCTGATGCCATATCTCGCTTCCAGATGGAGCGGTTTCGCTCGCTCGCACCTGGAGCCAGGCTGGAACCGGAACCCTTACCCCAGTGGGCGTGGAACCTTGGATCGTAGACCTCTATAACACCATCCAGGGATCCTTGGCCCTGTGCACCAGAGTCGCATATCAAAGGGTGTTCAACGAATTCCAGGGTTTTCGTTCATCCCAGGGTTGACATACGGGTTTCCCTATCCCGGAACTGCAGATCCTCAGATTCATGCTTGCTATTAGGCAGCAAGGGTTGGCTGTAGGTACCATCAGTGTTAAGTTGGCTGCAGTGGCTTTCATGAGCCGCTTAGCAGGTCACCCTCCGTCTGATCAGGGATTTTTTGCCCAGCGTATGTTGGAAGCATGGGCCAGGGAACAGGGTGTCCCACAAGACACCAGACCCCCCCATCACCCCACAGTTGCTAGCAACAATGTGTGGAGTTTTGCCACAAGTCTGCTCCTCAGAAGGGGAAACTCAGCTGTTCACAGCTGCATTCACGGTGGCCTTTTTCGGAGCATTTAGGGTGGGGGAGTTGGTGGCTGATTCAGCTAGGGATAGGGCTAACCGAGCACTTGCCATTGAAGATGTGCACATTGGGGAGCATGAGGTGTCCCTGCGCTTGCGCCGTTCAAAAACAGACCAACGGGGGAGAGGAGTCACTGTCACCTTGTCCCGGGCAGGAAGTGCGCAACTTTGCCCGGTCAGGGCCCTTCTAGGATACCTGGCTGTTCGGCCCCCGGTCCCGGGTGCTTTGTTTCGTCACCGTGATGGGAGTCCCCTGACCAGATACCAGCTAACGGCAATCATGCGGGCTACCCTCACTGCACTTAATCTCCCTGCCGGCTTATTTGGAACACATTCCTTCCGCATTGGGGCAGCTAGTTTCGCCACATCATCTGGCCTTAGGGAGCAAGAGGTGCAGGCGATAGGCAGATGGCGTAGCAGGGCATATAAGGCATATGTTAGGCCCCCCCTGGCTACGTAGCGTGAATAATGATTTCTGTTTTCCCCAGGTCCTAGATGTCAGAAAAAATTTAATGTTTGGATCGTGGGTCACAGCCTGGTGAGATGGGCCGGCAAGGCGGCGAACATCACCCATTGGGGGACGCAACTAGGATTATCTGCCTACGCCCAAATCAGGTGGATGGGCCGAGGAGGCATGCGCTGGTGTCAGTTGATTCCTACATTGAACAGAGAAAAAGGGTTGGGGCCTGACATATTAATTATACATTTGGGCGAGAATGACTTAGTGGAGACAAAAGGAGTCCAGATGTTAAAGACCATCAAAAACGACATTTGGGCAATCAAGTGCATGTTCCCGGGAGTAGTCATCCTGTGGAATGATTGGGTGGAAAGGATATCCTGGGGTGAGGGGGTGCCACCATATAAGATTAATAAGACCAGGAAAACGGTTAATAGAGAAATAAGGAAATGGTTGAATGGTATAGGTGGGGTATCGATACCTCATCAAGCCATCACCCACAGGAGGCCAGACTTATACAGACCAGATGGCGTCCATTTATCATCCACGGGGAATGAATGGTACTTGGCAGCGGTGAAAGAAAAGTTAAGGGAAGTGATAGAAAACATGGTTTAGGTAGTGGTGGGGGTCGGGACTGTCCAGGAATACCTGGCAGCCCCTAGGTGGCAGGGGTCCAGCACCTGAGTTAGGTAGGTTAGGAATATGGATTGGGCATCTCCATAAGAGATGAGGGGAGTTCAGCCACAATGGCATGGTATGGCAAGCGGTGGAGTTAACCCCTTGGGAGAGGGGACCGCGAAGGCCGTAGGGACATGTACTGACCCCGGCTTGAGGGTACTCTTCTCCTTCCCAGGCCCAAGGGCCCTGGTCCCCTTCTCACGAATTCCGTAGTGAGAAGGGGAGACGTTTATAAAGGGAACAGGGATTGGTACCTGATGGTATATTGGGCCAATCCCGGAGTTATAGTGATAAGTTCGTTAGGGGTGCTGGACCCAATTCACTGGAGTAAATTGCCCCCACCATTGCAATTCAGACAGAGAATCAATTGAATAAAGAGTGCGGCCTTTAAAATTCCAATTTATGGTTGTCGTATCATCTTTGGAAAAGGGGGGGGGTGCGCCGACAAGTCAAGCTTGATGCACATTTTCAAACACTTTAGAGAGACAGATTTTTTTACCTAGGCATCATAAATAAAACTGTCCTACTGCGAGGAGTAATGCACTGTTAAGCAGAAGTATGTTACCTACGCCTACTTGGAAGCTGGCCTGGGACTATATTGATTTTAGGAGCCCTGAAATGTTTCTCTGTGCTCTTTGCCAAAAACTTAATGTAGGTACTTGAGTAGCTATGAGATTTACTTGGAAAATCTCTATACAAATAAAGATGTGAGGCCGATAACAGCACACAGTAGCTTCATAAGGCCTACATACAAGTTATCTTTGAAAAGAAGTAGCCAATAGTCTAGTTTAGGAACTATCAGATCTTGCATTCACTTTTCCTTGATGTTTACAAGGACTCCCTTCTTTGTAGGACTTTTTTATTCCCTTCACTCTCACAGAAGTGAAGCTCCTCAAAAAAGATTCAACCTTAGTTCAGATATGTAACCTTAACAGAGATGGAAATCTGAACAATGAGATTCCTAAAAGTAACAGGCACAGGTTTTGATGTAGATTTCTCCTGTTGTATATGAAGCTTTAAAAAGAAAAAAAGAAAAAAGAAAAAGCTGCTGGCTATACTATACCAGAGTGAGTAATAAGTGAAGAACAAATATGAAAAGAGGACTCAATATAATAAAGGGAAATGTTCTTTCACTGGGAAAAGTCTGTGTTGAAAACCACTTGTATGACATTATTTACCCTTGAATCAGGGCAAATCCAAGGTAAAACGCTTTTGGGTAAAAGACTCCTTGGTAAGTAATAATAGGTTGTTTGCAAAATGTAGGCAGTCAGTGTGCGCTGAGCTTCTGTTTCACTCCCAGAATTAATGATCCCCTTGAACAAGAGAAGACACGGATGCAATAAGAAAAAACAATGCGGCCGTTTGACACGCTCCATTTTCACAGGGAATGCAGGACCTCCATTCTAATAACCCCTTTCATTTTTATCCCATTACATGCTAAAAGTGAGCACGGAGGTAGGAAAAAATAATGACTGTATGGCCCTTTATATATATGGCTTATATAGATATACATAGACTTTTATGTATTCACAAATATTATTCACACTTTTTGACAGCCATATACATAAATATCTTCAAGCCTCCCCAAAATGTATTTATTTATTTGGATTTTTAGCCCACCCTTCCCAAAAGGCTGAGGGCACGTAACAACAGGTGGTTTTAAAAAGAGATGCTACCACTCATGGCCGCTCATTAAGCACCCACTCGCATGCCCGTTTGAAGGTGGTAATGGAGAGATGCATGCACACATGAAGCACACACTCATGGCCATGTCTGGGGCACTACTGAAAAATCTGGAGTGTCCCATGCAGGGGAAGCTAAATGGGGACAGGCACTTGCACATCCTCTGCCCATATGGACCGAGGTGCCCACCAACAGAGGGTCAGAGGGTGCAGAAGCCCCATCTGGTCTGGTTTCATGGGATCTATTTCAGGAGGTACTGCCAGCAGGGGCTGTGGATGTTCTGGGGGCAGTTAGAGACACCTGTTGTGAACTGAATCTGTGACCGTCCTGGTTAGTCAAGGCCTCCCAGGAGACGTTAGGGCCATTTCTGGAAGGGGTGATCAACGCTTCCCTTCGGGAGAGCAGAGTGCCGGATTGTTTGAAGGAGGCAGTGGTCTGGCCTCTGCTTAAGAAACCATCACTTGACATCAATTTGCTCGCCAGCTATCGGTCAGTCTCTAACCTTCCCTTATTCCAATCCCATTTTAATTTATATCCTGCACTCTCTTATCAACAGATAACTCGAGGCGGCTTACAACAAGCAAAATAATACAACAACACAATAATACATCATCATAAATTCAATTAAACTATAGCAATCCCCAATCACAAATCCCAACCCTAACCCTTACATAAATCATACGATATGCCTTCTATCCATCTAGCAGTCTTCCAACACCTACACGCAGGTAGTGTTAGCCATCCTGCCAAATATCTTCCACCTCCACCCTGCTGCCACCAGGGAGAAGCCCTCCTTTACTCCACCCCCTTGCTCTCACCAAGGGGGTGGGGGGGAAGAGTCTCTTCCCAGGCAATAAACATATACCCCTCTTCCTCCATCTAGATACTAAAATCACAACATCTCCATCCATTGGCCCCCGCCGTCTAACCCAGCCGGAGGACACATCCAAAGGACATTTCTCTCTCCTCCCCCCCTCCCCCGGTATGAGCTCCCGGCATGGCCACCAACACGGCTATCAGTCATCCTTCTGAGGGGGCGGTCCCGAAGCCAGCCTCCTCACACCCCACACCCTTCCATAAAACAGAGCTGCCGACAACCCAGCCCAGCTGTCAATTTGGGGCGATGGAAAGGGGCATTCCCCCACCTGTTGAAACCCCACAGCCTGGCTGGCTAAATGGTGGAGAAGACACCACCCCTCCAAAGTTCTCCCAAGGAAGGGGGGGGGAGGGCCCACATCTGCCCCTCACCATAAGTCCCATAGCTGGGGGAAGGAGCAAGCCCAACCCATCCCCCGCAATAGCTCCCCCCAGGGGGAACCACACACCCCCAAAGTCTCTAAAGGAGGGAGCATGCTATAATCAACCCCCAAGTCCATATTCGGGTCCTGCCCCCGGCCTAGCATACCACGAGATCCACAACCACTTGCTCTTACAGTCCTCCCTCTTGCAGCATCACACCTGCCTCCGATCACCTCTACTCGAGCTGAACTGAGACCATCTGTTGTTCCTGCTGCCTCTCCCACTGGCGCCAACAGAGATCCCACCAGCTCTCCACACTTCAGTGCTGCACCCATCCTCTGACCAAACCAGGGCCGATCTGCTCGCTGATCCTGCTGTCCCACCTTAATCCAGCGACCATCCATTTCGTTGCTCATAGGGCAAAGGGGGCCCCGGGTGCCATGGTCCAGCAATGGCCCCACCCTCACTGATATTACATGAGGAGAGAGAGAGGAGAGCAGAGTGGAGGCAGCTTCACCAATCCCAGCTGCCTCTGTCTCCACAGCAGACTGAGCAGCTTGCTTATTAGGGAAGGTTATTCAACGGGTGGTGGCTCAGCAGTTCCACGAGCATCTAGATGGCCTCAGCTTCCTGGATCCTTCCCAGTCTGGCTTTCGCCCAGGGTACGGCATGGAGACTGCAGCTGTGACCTTAATCAATGGCCTGCACCAGGAGATGGACCAGGGATGTTCGACCTTACTGGTCCGATTAGATTTCTCGGCAGCTTTTGACATGGTTGATCATGAGCTGTTGGTGACTTGCTTGTGGAACTGGGCAGAATTGGGTGGGACAGTTCTACAATGGTTCTGTTCCTACCTAGTCAGTAGGACCCAACGGATGGTGCTGGGGGATAAGTCATCTTCTCCCCCATGACCTCTTGTGTGGTTTCCTGCAAGTTTCTATTCTGTCCCTGCACTTCTTCAACATGTACATGCAGCCATTAGGCAAAGTCGTGAGGCGGTTCCAAGTGAGAGGTTATCAATATTCTGATGACACTCAGCTGTACCTTTCATTTTCATCGGACCCAGGTCCGGCAGTCGCTGTGCTTTCCCAACATTTGACAGCTGTGGGGGACTGGATGAGGCAGAGCCAACTGAAGCTGAATCCTGATAAGACAGAGGTAATGTTGGTAGGGAGAGTGGGTGGTGCGTCTTTCCCCGTCATGGACAGGGTTTCCTCCCCTGCTGGTCTTGCGGAGTCTAGGGGTGCTCCCAGATTCCCGGTGCACTTGGAAATCCAGGTGGAGATGGTGGTAAAGAGGGGCTTCCTGCCGGTTACATCTGATTCGGCGACTTTGGCCTTAAGAATCCGACTCCAACCTGGCCACCATCATTCATGCTTTTGTTACCTCGAGACTGGACTACTGCAATGCACTCCACATGGGGCTACTCTTTGTGATGGTCCGGAGGCTGCAGCTGGTGCAGAATGTGGTGGCCCACCTCCTTACAGGGTTGGGTCACCAGGAGCACAGTGCTCCGTTCTCTGCACTGGCTGCCTATCTTTTTCCAGGCCCAATTCAAGGTGTTGGTTTTCCCCTTCCATGGCCTCGGCCTGACCTATCTGCAGGACCGCCTGACTCCCCAGGTCCTGGTTCAGCCCCTGTGGTCTGCTGGGGGCGCCTTCTTGGAGGTCCCCAGAGTAAGTTGGGGGGCAACTGTGGAGAGAGCATTTTCTGTGGCCGCACCTTGGCTGTGGAACTCCCTCCCGGAGGATGCTCACCTGGTCCCAGATCTGCTCTGACTTTTCGTTGGGCTTGTAAAACCTGGCTGCTCTGCCAGGTATTTAGTGGGAGGGGATGGGTGAGGGAGGGATGGGGGGGGGGATTTTATATTGTTATTTTGTTTTTATTTGTTCCAAGCCACTTCGAGCCACCTGTGGTCGGAGAGGACACGCACGCACGCACGCACGCACGCACGCACGCACGCACGGTCTGCAGCCCCACTTCCTCCCCAGTCCCACCCACAACCCAGCCAGCAGCTCTTAAAGGATATGTGCATGGAATACATCACCATGTTGGGTCAAAGCACAACAATCCTCTCTCGTGATGTATGAGAGAAGAGCCAATGCCATGGAGGATAGAAGCTTAGACAGCAGAGTTCTGTGTGTCACATTCAGTATGTCCCTCTGTTGTTGCTCGGGACTGCCAGTAGCTGCACTGGCTCCTGGAGTCATGGGCAGGAAGGGGTTACTGACTGCTGCAGCTGTTTCCATGGTGTCTGGGGCTATGTGCCATGGCAGAGGGCAGGCAATTGGGTGGGGATTGCTGCCAGATGGGAGGGAGGGGGAACAGCTACCTCTGTGAGATGGTTTTACAGGGCTGGGCCGTGGTGGTGGAAATGTGCAGAGGCTGCCCAAATGGGCATTGTGGCCACCCTGGGATCCACTCATTAGAATCACTCCCCACTCACACCATGTGCATGGGTGCTCTGCAGCTGTGCCCCTCAGCAGTCACAGACCCCTCCTCAACCCTTCGTTGTTTACAAACACCCAACATATATATTGCCAGCATTCCATCCAGCAAGCTTGCATTGTTTAAAAAAACAAAACCAAGAACTATTTTTGCTGTTTCTCATTTCTGAATTCTGCCTTCTTACACACCCAAGGAAGGGCCCTGTGAAAGCTAGCATACTCTCACCAACAGAAGTTGGTCCAGTAAATGATAATCATCTCAACTAATTTGTCTCCATTTCAGTTTTCTTAAGATATGCTCTGAGACATGTGCAGTTCCTCTGTAGGTGTTTTCAGATGCAACATCTCCTGCCGCCACCACAGACGTCTCTGGACAGGGTGGGAGCCATCACTCTGGTCGGGATTCAGCCAAGCTGCCAAACGAACATGATGGGGGCCAGTCCAAACCGGGGAGCTGCTGGGGAGATGCATGGATGTGCATCTGCCCAGCCCCACCCTTGCACTGCATGGAGCAGCTGACCTCCCAGCTAACGGGCGACCGTGGCAGCCAACGACAGTTACCATGGTATCCGGCTCCCACCACCATTCTGGACCACAGTAACTAAAGTGGGGTATCAGACACGATTGCCCCTGCTTTACACTGTGGCCGGCAGCTGGCTCCTGACCATAGTTGAGTTTAGCCCGGGCTGTGACTGGAGGATTTCCCCTAATCACAACCCTCCCCCCCCATGGTCTGGAGCCCGACTGTGCTAACATTTGGCAGCTGCATTTCAACCTGACAGCAGCACCTGGTGTAACCGATGCTAAAGAGGGTTAAACTGTGCCGCCCTTACGTTTGAAAACACTTTATGTTCCATTGAGTTAGTACACAGGCAGGAATTTCAGGCCTATGGTTAATCATGACAGTATAAGAAATGTAGATATTGAGCTGAACATCCTGCTCCTCCTGCCTGCAGTTCCATTGAAATTCTCCAGAACGTCTTATGTTGGAAGGGAGACTCAGTTTGGCTGCAAAGGTCTGTAAGCATCTTCTTAAGTAAAATGCTATAGAGTTTGTTCTGAACAATAAACCAAACCAAGCCAAAACCGATATCAACAGAGAGTGACTAGTAGTATTAATGGCACAGTGCATTCCGACATACATGTAGGTGCCTCACAAACGTTTTCCTAAAAGGCTGTCCCAGTGTTCCTTGCTCTCGTTTTGAGGCATAGTCAGTCAGTCATGATAAATTGTGCCAAATGGGGTGACATTTCAGCGAGCGGGATAAACAACCACTAAAGGCCACAGGACTCCTCTTTAAATAGAAGGTAAACTGGTCTCAACAACGGAAAGGTTAGTTTGAGGGTTGTGTTGAAATTCTTCAGCAAAGCTCAAAGCCGGGCAAAACTAGACTTGCTTACTTTTCCTTGCTAAGAAACCAAATCCTCTGAGGTTCACACCAACCTCTTGCCCAAGGCTGTGAACCGTATCTACAGGTTTTGTCTTGTGAAATCCTCTCCTTCTGAAACCAACCCTTGTTAGCAATTTCCCAGAATGAGACATCAGCCTTCCTTCCAGTTAGCTTTTATATAATGAATGCCTTACTACTGGACATATCTGTTTACTTGTCATCATGAACTTTTCCTGATCCCCTGTAAAATCATACAATTGCTTACAATTCAAATCTCCTCCTCATTGTTTTGCATCCGTTGAATGATGTCAGTTCTAGTCATAAAAGACTAATTCATTTGAATTGAGAAACCGATAAACCCCTGTTACTGAGTCAGTTTGTTCTAAGCTACCAGGTGAAAAGTTCCGACAGGAATTAAAAAAATTTAATAGTCTGCAACAAAAGAAGAGTTTTTGACTTACCCACTTCACTCACCAAGTTTGAATTTTCCAGTCACTCATTAACTTTTATGTAGACTGAAAAAAACTCATTTTAGACTAATGTGAAGTAGCTACATTTTTCCCTCTGCTCAGAGAACTCTGAAATCACATTTACTTGCTGAGGCTCGCAAATATGACTGCAATCATGTTACTTATCTTTTAATTTTACACGTGGCAGATGCACATCAGGAATAGCATTCAGGTGGGAATCTCAGAGACAGGATTGATTTCACAACATGTAATTGTTTCAGGACTTGGACTCATGTACAAATTTAATGTTTAAAATGGCATGCCTGTTCAGAACAGATCACAAAATCAAGGGTGTACAATTTCATATCATTTAATTAACTATGAAAACAAATGGAGCCCCATTCATGATAACGCGGTCGACCTCGCTTCAGTCAAAGAGACCTGACTGGACAACAAATCAGGGCCTATATTGGCTGATCTTGTTCCGGCTGGGTACTCTGTGCAGCATCAGTCACAGCTGGAGGGACGGGGAGCGGGGGCGGTGTAGCCACTATTTTTAAGGATGACTGGTCTGTGAGGAGATTTCCTGTGCAATCTTATCATGGATATAGAGGGTCTCCATCCGGGGTTGGATTTGGCCGGAGACAGAGTGGGGATACTGCTGATATACCGTGCACCCACCTGTATGGCAGCCTCCCTGCACACACTGACCGAGCAGGACAAAAGTTCTGGGGGACTTCAATATCAATGCTGACGCCAGTCTTGGAGGGATGGAGTGTGAGTTCATGGCCACTATGGGCCTGCCTCAGAGTAGTGGGCCCCACACACATTGGAGGACATACCCTGGACATTAGGTGTGGGAATTCCGGTTCGCCAGAGATCAGATATTGCCAGTATTTGGATGTATCGGCTTAATCCGATAATTCCGATGTTTACCTGTACCGGCATACCGGATTTTTAACATTGGCCACAGTATCGGATTTTTTACATTGCGGCCACTGAAGTCAATAGCCACAATGTAAACAATCCTGTACCGCGGCCAATGTTAAAAATTCGGTATGCCGATATTGGTAAGTCCGGTACCAGGGAGATCCGATACCGGTACATCCGGTATTCTCCCCGGTGTCCCAGCCCTACTGGACATGATATTTTGCACAGGCCTTGAGGCGGGGGATCCGGTGGTGGGGGAGGTATCAACAGCGCCCTTGTCATGGACGGATAATCATCTCCTCCGGGCGGATATCCTGGCACATGTCGTCCCCCGGGAGGGTGTGGAACCAGTTAGGTTGGTTCGCCCCCGAAGGCTTATGGAACCTGAAAGGTTCCAGATAGTGTTAGGGGATGTTTCCTCTGATCTTAATGGCCACTCACTCGATGACCTTGTGTCCAGGTGGAATACTGTGCTAACGGAGACCATCGACTGTGTGGCTCCCAGACATCTGCTCCCGAATTGCTGACAATGCAGTTCCCCATGGTATACCGGGGAGCTGCAGCAGATGAAGCAGGAAGGGTGGGTGTTAGAGCGATGGTGGCGTCATTCGCGTGCTGAAGTTGATTGATTGCAGCAAAGAGTCTGGTTACGTACCTATGCCGTTGTGGTGCGGAGAGCAAAGAAGGTTTTCTTTGCTGCCCTCATTGCATACACTAAGTCTGCCCAGCTGAGCTGTTCCGGGTGGTGTGAGGGGGCTGGTCAATCTGGCCTCCCTCTGCCTGGACGTAGAACCATCAAATGTTCATTGTGATTTGTTTTCAGGCTTTTTCGTAGATATAAATCGCTCAAATTCACCACAGTTTTGATGCAACTTTTTTAGCAGAGAACAGGTCAGAGGCAGTAGAAGCCCCTTCTCCTGTTTTATGGGATGAGTTTCGGGTGGTATCGCCCTCCGATGTGGGGGATGCTCTTGGGACTGTTCGAGCCACCTATCGTGAACTAGATCCACGCCCGTCCTGCCTGGTTAAAGCTAGCCGGGAGAAACTGGGGCCGCTGCTGGCGAGGATAGTCAACGCCGCCCTTGGGGAGGGCGGGGTGACGGGCAGTCTCAAGGAGGAGGTGGTGCGGCCCCTGCTCAAGAAATCATCTTTGGAAGTTGACGCCCCTGCCAGTTATGAACCAGTCTCTGAACTTCCCTTTTTAGGGAAGGTTATTGAACAGGTGGTGGCTCAGCAGCTTCAGGGAGATTTGGAAAGGGTTAATTTTCTAGATCCCTCGAAGTTGGGCTTTCGTCCCGATTATGGCATGGAGACTGCGTTTGTGGCCTTGGCCAACGACCTCTCCCGTGAGTTGGACCGGGGTCGTTCAACCCTGTTGATCCTGTTAGGTCTCTCGGCTGCATCTGATACCGTTGATCATGAGTTGTTGGTTACTCGGCTGCTGGACCGGGCAAGGATTGGTGGGACTGTTCTTGAATGGTTCTGCTCTTTCCTGGCCAGGAGAACCCAACATGTGGTGGCGGTGGATTTTTCATGTTCACCCGGGGGCCTCACGTGTGGAGTAATGCAGTGTTCCATCTTATCACCTCTCTTGTTCAATGTGTACATGCAGCCTCTGGGAGAGGTTGTTAGGGAGTATGGAGTGAGAGGTCATCAATATGCTGACGACACCCAGCTATCTCTCTAATTTTCCTCTGACTCAAGCCCGGCAGTCTCGGTGCTTACCCGGTGTTTGTCCGCTGTGGGGGACTGGCTGAGGGTGAGCCACCTGAGGCTAAATCCTGACAAGACGAAGGTGATGGTTGTGGGGAGGGCCGAGGGAGTGATGGCCCCCATCATTGATGCTGGTTTGGAAGCTGCAGCTGGTGCAGAATGCAGCGGCCCGTCTCTTGACAGGGACAGGCTGATATGAACATATTACACCGGTGCTTCGCTCTCTGCACTGGCTGGCCGGTAGGTTTCCGGACCCAATTCAAGGTGTTGGTGTTGACCTTTAAAGCCCTAAATGGCTTGAGCCCTGCCTATCTGCAGGACCATCTCACCCTCCGGGTCTTGGAGCGACCTTTGCCATCAGCTTGGGGCGCCCTCCTCGAGGTCCCCCAGGTGTCCACTATGAGGAGGGTGTTCTCCATGGCTGCACCACAGCTGTGGAACTCCCTCCCATTGGAGATTCGCTTGGCTGCTGACCTCCCCTCTTTTTGCAGACAATGTAAGACCAAGCTGTTCCACCAGGCCTTTCCCGAGGGAGATGGGGTGGGCTTTTATATTTGTTTTTTAAATTGTAATTATTATTATTTGTTTTAAAATGTTTTTAAAATGTTGTGAGCCGCCCCGAGATGCCGGAGGCAGGAGGGGGTGCCATAACTAAGGTAATGAAAACAAATGAATAAGAAAACATTCACTTCATTGCATTTGTTTTCTTTATTTTCGGTTTTATTTTATTAAAAATATTTTAATTTTAAAAAAAAATAAAAAATCAATGTGCGGATGGATGCAGTGTATGTACCTGAAGTTAGGAATGTCCCATCTGGTCCGGTTTTGTGGAATCTGTTTCAGCTGGCATCGTCCACTGATGCGGTGGAGTTGCCGGGGTCTGCGAGCGCCAGAACTTGTGAATTTGATCCTTGCCCATCCTGGCTGGTGAAAGCCAGTCGGAAGATGTTGGGGTGCTGCTGGAGGGGGTCATCAATGCTTCCCTTGAGGAGGGCAGGGTCGTGAGCTGCCTGAAGGAGGCTGTAGTGCGGCACTTGCACAAGAAGCCATCTCTTGACATAGACACCCTTACCAGCCATTGACCAGTCTCTAACCTTCCCTTTTTAGGGAAGGTTATTGAATGGGCAGTGCCCAGCAGTTCCAGTGGCATCTGAATCGCATCGGATTCTTTGATCCTTTGCAGTCTGTCTTTCGTCCGGGCTATGGCACCAAGACTGCGCTTGCGTCCGGGCTATAGCACCAAAACTAGTTAACGATATCTGCCGGAAGTTGGACTGAGATCAGTCTGCACTTTTGATTTGGTTAGATCTTTCGGCTGCCACTGACACGGTTGATCATAAGATGCTGGTGGCTTGCCTGTGAGACCGTGCTGGGGTGGGCGGAGTGGTTCTTGAATGGTTCCACTCTTTTCTGGCCAGTATAACTCAGCATATGTTGTTGGGGGATTTTACATCTTCTCCCTTGGATTTCATTTGTGGAGTTTCACAGGGATCCATTCTGTCCCCGCGCCTGTTCAATGTGTACATGCAGCCGCTGGATAAGATTGAGAGGGTTTGAGGTGCAGTGTCATCAATATGACGACGACAACCCAGCTCTCTCTCTCGTTTTCATCTGACCCAAGTCCGGCAGTCTCGGTGTTTACATGGTGTCTGGCTGCGGTGGGGGATTGGATGAGGATGAGCCATCTGAAGCTGAATCCGTACAAGTTGGCGGTAATGTTGGTGGTAAAGGGTGAGGGAGTTGAGGCCCCTATCATTGATGGGGTGCATCCCTCCTGGGTCCCTCAGGTTGGGAGTCATCCTCAATTCACAGCTCCACCTGTGCCCAGGTGGCGGTTGTGGTGGTGAGTGCATTTAGTAAACTGAATCTGGTCTGTCGTCTTTGGCTGGCTATATATTATGAGACTCCGACCTTGCCACCATCATCCATGCATTCATTACTTTGAGATTAGACTACTGCGACGCACTCTACGTAGGGCTACCCTTGGTGATGACCCAGAGGCTGCAGCTGGTGCAGAATGCGGCGGCCTTCCTCCTGATAGGGACGGGTTTCCAAGAACACCGGTGCTCCATTCTCTGCACTGGATGTCTATAGTCTTCGGGGCCAGATTCAATAGATGTTGGTTATCACCTTTAATGCCCTATAAAGCTTGAGCTCCATTTAATTGCGGGACCACCTCATCCACCATGTCCTGGATCAGCCCCTGCAGTCATCTGGGGGTGCCCTCTTGGAGGTCCCCCGGGTGTCCCAGCTGGCGACATTTGAGAGGGTGTTCTCGGTGGCCACAAAGTGGATATGGAACTCCGTTCTGTTGGAGCTTCGCCTCTCTCCAGACCTCCCCTCCTTCCGTAGATAGTGCAAAACCTGGCTGTTTCACCAAGAGCTTAGCAAGGGGGAAGGGTTCTTTTTTGTTGTTCTTTTGTGGGGTGTGGATGTAACATCTTTCGAGCCACAGTTGTTTTTTTGTTTTAATTGATGTTTTATAGTGTTTTATATTTTTGTATTTCTTTTAATGCATTTTGTTCACCACCCTGAACTGCCATTGGGCAGGAGGGGGTGGGCTATAAGTACTGGGGGGGGAAATGGCGGCACGGGCCACATCAGCACCATTTTGGAAAAGGGCAGTTGGTCTGTATATGCATAGAACCGGCTGCCATTTTCCACAATGGTGCCAATGCCACCCATGCCATCTCAGGAAAGGGTCAGACATGCATAGAATGATCAAGGTGACCATTTTGTGCAGGCACAGAGCTTTTTTAATTTTTTCGAGAATCTTGCAAGAATATTGAGAACAGACAATTCTCAACTTATTCTTGATCTCAAAAGTCTTGTCGAGCAGGTCATTCTCAACAAGATCTGCAAGATTAGCAAGATAGAGTTTCAGCCCTAGTTCTTGGTTTTTTCCAGTAATCAATTGGCTTAAGTGGCAGTGCATTTTTCCTGGTTGTGTTATTGAGTTATCAATTTGTCACACTCCTAGGGGGTCTAGTTGGAAGTCAGAGGTTTGAGAGGGTAAAAATGAACCAAGTGGAAGACATCTCCTTACGAGATGAGAAATAAGGGAAAAACACAAAAGGTAAGGGCTGGCCCAGCACCTTGACCGCTGCCTGGGGGGCAGAGGTAACACCCCTGTACGACGCCTAGTCCCAAGGCCATAGGATTTGCTAATAAAGAGTCCAGCCTTTAACACACAGAATTGTGTCTTGCATCCTTACACGATGTGGTGACAACAACCATTGCTTTCCACCATTCTCCAAAGCATTTCATCTACCTGCACCAACTGTGTCCAAGGTGCCCTGCTGTTTGCAGCTTCTGGCTTAAGATGATCACTCTGAAAAATTAGTTTTTGTTCATGGTTTTAATATAACAACCGAGTTCCATTTTTATTTATTTAGATTTATAGGTCGTCCTTCCCATGGAGGCTCAGCGTGGCTCACACAATCAATCAAATAATAATACGAGTCAAACAATAAGAACTCCCACCCTTCCCTCAAAATACCCGCTCCCCCAGTGCTACCCAAAAACCCAACCAACCCCTATCCTTGGCCCCCAAATGCTTTTCCAAATAAAAAAATGTTTTACACTGCCTCCAGATGATGTTTAGGCTCAGGTTTAAGTGAACCTCCTGGGGAAGAGAGTTCCATAAAATGGGGGCAGAAACCCAGAATGCCCTCCTGTGCACCCTCTATCCACAGAAAAGTGTAACAGATGGAAACTGCAAGAGGGTGCTCCCGGCCAACCATAGGGGCCACAGTTGAACATGGTAGGATAGATGGTATTTGAGATATATGGGACCCAGGCTTTTTAGGGCTTTAAAACGTCAAAACTAAAAGCTTGAATTGTGCCAGGAAAGCTATAGGCAGCCAGTGAAGACTTCAGAGCAGCGGGGTAATGTGCTCCTAGGGACTTGTCCCCGACTGAGCTGCTGCATTCTGCATCAACCACAGCTTCTGAATAGTCATCAAGGTGTAGACTGAGAAAGTTGTCCTAGGGGACTTGATAGGACTCTAGCGAGATTTTTATCTTGGCCCTTCTAGCTAGGAGGCAGTACAGAGAGAGGCGATAGGGAAACTTGTCTCCAAACAAACACAGAAACCAAGTTTTTAGTTGACTTTACTATAAGAAGTTAAAATTGAATACAAGTTAAACTGAAAAGATCTTAAAGCGATAAATCTGGATCCAAACTTATTCTAACCTAAGTACATAGAATAGGCAGTAAGAAAGAGTACAAATGTCTCCAAAAAGAATAGGGACAGAATATATATGTAGAAGAAAATCTGAACTAAGATACACAATAAGAAATACAGATATGGCCATAGGAATATAGAGTATAAAGTAAAACAGAAACAAAGTTACAGAACGTTACAAAACCTTTTGCAAAAAGGGTACTTCAAAACGCAGACTGTGACCAGCACAAGTCAGAAGCCAAAGAACACTGAACTCCATTAAGAGTTGTCTTTATATGCCCAACATTCCACAAACATTCCATAAGAAATGCTTTTGATGTAGTTAGCACATATCCACTGTACAAATAATATCTTTAATTGATAGATGTTGTCCTCCTCTTCCAACCAGATACGACGCTGTATGAAGATGACCTCATAAAGACAATGTACCCTAGTCCTTATCTTAAAAGAGTCTAAATTCACAGCATTCTTATCCAGGGGCGGCTGGTGGGTTTTGATGTTGGAGAGCACTGGGGCAGTAAGACCAGGCCAGCGGACCTAGGGTCGGAGCCAGGGGGATGGTAGGCAGAGACAGGGGGACGGTAGGCCAGTGGCATGGCATAACCCAGCAGCAAGGAGTTCCCAGGGTTAACATCGGATGGAAGAAAACACAGTCTACATGCACATCAAGCTTAAAATAAATAATTTATAAACCCAAAACACAGAAAACACTGGCAAAACACAGCAGCAAGGAGTTCCCAGCATTAACATCGGATGGAAAAACACAGTCTACATGCACATCAAGCTTAAAATAAATAATTTATAAACCCAAAACACAGAAAACACTGGCAAAACACAGCAGCAAAGAGTTTCCAGGGTTAACATCGGATGGCAGAAAACACAGTCTACATGCACATCAAGCTTAAAATAAATAATGTATAAACCCCAAACACAGGGAAACACAGAAAACACTGGCAAAACACAGAAGCAAGGAATTACCAGCATTAACATCGGATGGAAGAAAACACAGTCTGCATGCACATCAAGCTTAAAACAAATAATGTATAAACCCAAAAGCACAAAATTTCCAGCATTCCTAAGATCAACAGCCTAGAGGGGGAGGGTGCAGGTGGGGAGGGGGGGAAACAGCCTATGGGTTGGGGAGGGTGCAGGGGGGGAGGAGACAGGAGGGCTACCTTACCTGCTGGCTCCGGCGCGGTCCCCGTTGTCCATCCCGGGCTGCAGACGGGGGGGTGGGGACTTTAGGGGGGGTTAAAAATTGCCCACGTGTCCTGCTCTCCTCCGCGGAGGCAGGACGTGTGGGCAATTTAATTTTTGCTTAAAAAAACAAAACAAAACATTCCCTGCCTTGCCGCTTCACCCCTCCCCACCGCCCCGCCGTTCTGGAGCAGCAGATTGGAGGAGGAGCGGCAAGGGGCAGTGGAAGGGAAGTGATTGGGCTGGAGGCATGGTGTTCAAGAGCTCCGACAGCACACCGGCAGCCATGTTAGCATGTGAGGCTGGCAAGGAGTAGTGTGCATGCGCACTGCTCCCTGCCTCAGTCTCCTGACCCTAGGGATCTTGCCAGGGCTGTTTCAGAAAATGCCCTGGCGAGAGCTTTTCTTGCGCCCATAGGGCTCAATGGAAAGCCTAGCCCCTCCCTCCACAGCACGTCCTATACATGCTGTGGACGGCAGGGCTCAGCCACCCAAACCGGTTTGGACTTAGCCTTTTTGTCCCTTGCGGAACACACTCCTCAGGAGTGGATTCCGGAAGGGAGAACTGACAGCGCGAGGCTTGCAGAAGCCTCTGACTTGGCCGGTTCGGAGCAGCCTCTGAAGCAAAGTCAGAAGCTGCTGCAGCACTGTCAGAGAAGCTGCAGCAGCGGGGACGGGTTGTATTTTTTAAAGCAGCGGCAGCTGGCCCTCAGCGGCGCTTGGGGGGGCTCTGCCCCAAACACCCTGGGTGGCCAGCCGCCGCTGTTCTTATCTCACAGTTCCTTTCCTGCTTAAGAAGGTTATGATTTATTGTAGCTGTGCGTTACCTCTGCTCTACATAACACAGGAAGTGTCTGAGCTAGCAATTAGGTTATTTCACAAAATCACCAATTCAGCAGTCTACCAAGGGCAGCCCCACATACAGAATGTTGTAGTAATCTGTCCTCGAGGTGATGAAAGCATGGATCACAGTGGCTAAATCCGAATCAGAAAGGGAAGGCCACAGCCCTCTCACCAGATGGAGGTGATGGAAAGTGCTCCTGACCATCGCCACCACCTAGTATTCCAGGCACAGAGAGGGATCCAAAAGCACTCCCAGGCTGCGAACCCAGTCGACCAGAGGGGGATGGACCCCATTCATAACAGGCATCTCAATCCCCTCCAAATCACAAGACTGATCAATCATCATTACTTGGGTCATGCCAGCTTTAACTGGCTCACCCTCATCCAGTCCCTGACAGTAGCCCGACATCAAATAAGCACCAAGACTGTAGGACCAGGGTAGATGAAAAAGAGGTACAGCTGAGTGTCATCAGCATATTGATAACATTTCAACTCAAACCTCTCAACAGCCTCACCCAGCAGCCTCAGATACAACAAGAGAGCCTCAGCTTTAACTGGCTCACCCTCATCCAGTCCCTGGCAGCAGCCCGACATCAAATAAGCACCAAGACTGTAGGACCAGGGTAGATGAAAAAGAGGTACAGCCGAGTGTCATCAGCATATTGATAACATTTCAACTCAAACCTCTCAACAGCCTCACCCAGCAGCCTCAGATACAACAACAAGCCTCAGATTCAACAAGAGAGGAAATAGAATACAACCCTGTGGGACACTACAGGGGAGGTCCCAAGGGAACGATGAGCAATTGCTCATCATCAGCCGCTGAGACCTCCCAACAAGAAAGAGTGGAGCAACTCAAGAGCGATCCTGCACACCCCTGCCATGTCCCGCAGTTGTCATGATCAACACTATCAAAGACCTCTGAAAGATTTAACAAGAGATAGAATTCCCCTTGTCCATTTCAAGGTGCAGATTGAACAAAGCCACAAGCGCAGTCTCCATGCCATACCGAGGATGAAGACCTGACAGACGGGTCCAGGAAGCCGATAGCATCAAAATGAGCCTGGAGGTGCTGGGCAACATTAATAGCCTTCCCTAAAAAGGGAAGATTAGTAACTGGCTGATAGCTAGTTGGGGAGTCAGTGTCCAAATATGCTTCTTAAGCAGGGGCCAGAACACCACTGTTTTGAGGGTATCCCCTCCCATAGGGAGACATTGAGAAGCCTAGCTAACAATGGCCCCAATGTCTCCTGACTGATTTTCATCAGCCAGGATGGGCAAGGATCTAATTCACAACTGGCTTCCCTCATCACCCCAAGTACCTCCTCCCCTACATCAGTGGACAATACCAGTTGAAACTGATCCAAATGAACAGGACAAGACTGAGCTTCCATAATCCCAAACTCTGACTCTACAGACAAAATTACTCGTATTTGCTGCCATTTCAACTGCAAAGTAATTAACAAAAATGTCACAGTGGGCAACAGATGACTCCGTGTCCTGGTGGAGACAGGCTGGGTTAACCAGGCCCCTCACCATACTAGGGAGACCTGTGATGAAAAAGTGGTGGAAGTGGTCATGTGGGTGCAACCGTGTCAATGGCATGGTCAAGATGTAATTCCACAAGGCAACCAGACCATCTACAAGGTAGTCACTAAGGTCAGCAGGCAAATCCCCCACAGCGTTCTTGAAACCAGTTGTATCTATTATCTCAGAGTGACCATCCTAATAGGTCCACCACTCCGACGAGGGCACAGAAGGGGAGGGAGCTGGGGTTCAGAAGGTAACAATCTGACCACAACAAAGGTGTCATAACACCACCCCCGATAATCAAAACCCTCTTTTCCAGGTTGGTGAAACACATCCATTCCAATGTGTGTCCCACCTCATGTGTCAGGCCAGATATTACCTGGGATAGGCCTATGGTTGTCATGGCAGCCAATAACTTCTGCTCTGCCCCTAAAAGGCTGGCCTCAGCATGTATGTTGCTTGCACTGACCCAATACAATATACCTGGGCAATTTGAACACCACCCCTGAGACCAGCTTAGCTAGAGCAGTCAGGGAATCAACTGTGCAGCAGTGTGGTTGGTACACCAAGAGGATCCCCAATCTATCCCTAGCCAAATCCAACACAAGGTGGATACACTATATTGGATGAATTAGGCCCTTTTTACACAGACACTCTTAACACCGATAAAATGGGTGTTACATTTTACTCTACATGGTACAGGGCAACACTGCAGCCCTGCAACATGGGCCCTTTTCACACGAGATGCCTCCACCCAGTTTTGATAATTGGAGGCAACTGTGTAAACACCACTTGTGTGGGAGCATGCACACATGTACACCCACCGCAACACCCATCTCCACCCACCACGGAGTAACGGACTCCACTGCCATTTGCTCCGTGAGTGGGTGGAGATGGGTGTTGCCCGAGAGCATGCACGCACCTACACCCACCGCAAGTGGTGTTTACACAGACACCTCCACCCATCTCCACCCAGCAAAACTGGGTGGAGGCATCTCGTGTGAAAAGGGCCCATGTTGCAGGGCTGTAGTTTTGCCCTGTACCATGTATAATGAAATGTAACACCCATTTTATCGGTGTTAGAGTGTCCGTGTAAAAAGGGCCTGTGGCATCAGATACCTTCAAATGGCCAAGGTGTCCTTACAGACCACAGCCTCGGCTGATGCTGCATCGGGTACCTGGCTGGCACCACCTGGGACAATACCGGCCCAGATGCCTCCTCTAGCCAGGTCTCCGTAATACGTATGAGGTAGGCCGTTTCATCCTAAATCAAATCATGGATGGCTAATATTTTATTTGCTACTAATTTTGCATTAAGTAGCATTAGCACCAGATCAGGGGCCCTACTGACCTCAACTCCAAAATCTCTCAAGACAAGGTGGGGGAGGAGTGGGAGATGGGAACCAACACCAATGTAGTGATGTCCCAGTTGAACAACATGAATAGCATTAAGGACCATTTCTAGAATTCTACTTTATCTAGGCAGATTGTGGCACCAACCGTAATACACACACATACAAAAAGCTATCAATGTAAATTTTGTATGTGTGAAGTAAAGCTATATCGCACACAGATTTGGTTGATATTCTATCCTTATATTTTTATTTGTCTTTGTACAGACATTTTTGCCTATTGAAAATCTATATGGCCCTTTAGTTAGGAAGTTGCTGAATGTGTGGAACAAAAACTATTGAAGCATTACATGTCAATGCTCTGCTATCCGAATATTGACATGTAATGGTTTAGTCGTTAAGGCCTTCACATGATAGGTTTTAATGGCTTGGAAGGAGCCGTTATAGTTTGTTTTGCTAATGAACTATGCATTGTGGAATCCTCAAAAAAGGATCCACTCCGAAGTAGAATCAGTCATTCTTTGAAGAACCTATTTTGATGTATCATCATATCCTGATCAAAATAGGTTCTTCAAAGAGGGATTGGTTTTACATGCCATCCGTGCTGTTCTGACATGACCAGAAATACTTGCTATGGAGAAAGAAGTGGTTTCTTCGTTCTTCTGGGGGCTGGGGGGTGGGTTCTATGGGGTTGAACCAGGAGATTTTACGGATGCAGCTCCAACACCCTGGCCTGGCACCCACATCTTCATGGTGCTGAATGGGGCAAGGAATGGCTGGGCACGGAGCTGCAGTGTGGGTCTGCCCAACAGATAGAAAGCATCTCCACATTCAGCCCTTGTTCTAGATTTGGCTGGTCTGCTCCACATGGCGTGCTCTGGGATATTGCGAAGCACCTCCGTCAGGGCCCAGTCTCACATCCTGCTCTGCTTATGCATGTAGCAGGCACTCTTTTACGTGGACCAACCAACCCAGGGGTGAAGGCGGCTAGCATGGGCAGAGGTGGAGCTGCTGTGTCTGTCTGTTTACGCCCACTGAATTGTTGTCACTGCCCTAGGGTTTTTTGACAGCTAGAAACAGCATACTGGACTTCCCTTTAGGGATTTGCACAGAAACTCTTTTGTTTTTGTTATTCATTTCATTTTCATTATTAAAATTTCAACCGTTTTTGGTTGATTGTTAGTCTGGGTTTCATTTTTGTTTTGTTCTTGATTTTAATTGGTTTCAATGGAATACACATTTTTTGCCTTGTTGTCTGAAGTCCCAGTTATGTCCCTTCTATGCATGCCTCAGAGCCACCTAGGATTCATCCTGGAAAACTGGACATTTGCAGTAAAAGAGGCAATCACATCTCTGTCCCAGCCAGGATGTCTTAGAAATGTCAAGCCAGATGATATATCGGTCATCTCTTCTGTTTGGCACAGGCTTCAATCTGGGCGGACACCCCAGGTGAGTGGGGATATCCATCAGCTTGCAGAGAAGGGCCCTCCGCTCCAAATCGGGGGTGGGGGGGTTGCCACGCCCCGTTCTTCCTCCTCCACGAGGGAGATAGACCCCCTGGGGCCAGGGGGCGGGAGACCCCGTGTAAATGACCCGGGCACCATGATAGGTGGCCCGGGTGTCACGTGCCCTTGAGAGGGGCTTTGGATTGGTTGGCTCGGGTAAGGCAGTCCCTCCCCTTTACTAGGAGGGGGAGCGAATAGACTGCCGCCCGAGCAGTTTGCCTCCATTCGGCGAAATCTTCAGGACAAGCAGCAGCGTTTTTGCCCTGCTGCGAGCCTGAAACCTGATATGGGCTGCCAGAAGAAGAAGGCGGCAGCGGCAAACGTGCAAAGAAGCACCCGGCACCCCCTGAGGAGGAAGAGCCGGTGACGAGGCATCCCCCCTCAGAAAGGGGGGAGGTGAGTGACACATCCCCTAACCCCCCATCAAGGGGGGAAATGCAAAGTAGGCTGCAGGCCTGCGAGGCCCTTGCAGCCTCATTACAAAACCAGGATAGTGGGGGCAAGGCCGGGACAGCCCCCACATGCCACCCAGGCCCGGATCAGGCCCTAGAAGATACAACTCAGGTCTGGGCACCGGCTGGAAGAGGGCCCAGCAGCACAGGAAGGCGGGGGGGGCAGACCCATTATTCCCCCTGCCAGGTTTAGGGATAGCGCTTGGGAAGAGGACTATTATCCATGGGCCAAGGCAGACCACAGGCTGGGACAAGCGGGATGACGCAAAGTAGAGCGCCTATCACAACAAGGGGGGCCCAGAGGGTTGAGGCCAGCACCCCTTCCCACTCCCGCGATACTGATGAGGGAGCCATAATGTGGCATGATGCCCACGGGCGGCAATCAGAGACCCAGGCGGGGCAGCATCGGAGGCAAAAACAGATGGGGTCGAGGGCCCAGCCTTCTGCCTCCCTAGGGGCCCCTCCCCAAAGGGGGGGGAGACCAGGAGGCCGGGGGCAGTTTTGATATACCAGCAGGTACCACCGAAGGAACAAACATCGAGGCGAGAGGAACCCAGAGGATGGGGCAATGTGGGAAAGGATCCAGGCGCTTGAGAGGGACCTCCAGCAGATGGCCGAAAGAAGGGCGCCCGCGCAGCAACCCAGGATGGATGCAGCCACCGGGCCGCAGGAAGGTGAGGAGAACTTTATGCAGGAGGGTGGTTACGGGGAATCATGGGAACAAGGGGAGGAGCCCCACTGGCTGGTTCATTCAGACTACCAGCTACAGCAGCATTTGGAGAGGGCCGGGCAAAGAAGGGAGATTGCGCCAACAGGGAGAACAGCAGAACCCTTAGGGGAACAACAGGGTTTCCAGCAGGCTGTACAATCGCAACCCCTAAATCAGCGCACGGCACCACAAATGCTGTGGTGGAATGGGTCTTGGGTTAAAGTGACACCAGTACCCGCACCAATGGGTTATCAATCCGTGGGGGCGGGCTTCCGAATCCAAGGGCCAATATACAAACAAACAGGAGCCGATACAGTACCCTCCCCTTATGTAAATTCGGAATTACACACTCAAATCCCACGCCGCCCTTTGCCACCCATGGGTGGTGGCTATTCGGAGTTATCTTCTCCCATTGGCGAGCATCTCACTTATGCCACCAGAGAGAAAATATGGAGAGGTGAATACATTGATATTTTCGCCCTGTTATTTAGTGACCCCATCCTTGACCCTGCAGAAAAGGAGGACCAGAAGGAAAAGGAAAGGTTTAGATGCCCCAAAGCAGACAGGAACTGGGCCAACTGGTCATCTGCCTTTTCGGTTTACTTGGGAGTAGGGCTCGAAGTTTTCCCAGAGCGTGCGGTGGAGATGTTAAAATACGCAGATATTGTAAAAAGGGCTTATGGGGTAGGCCCCCCCGGCGCATGGCTTCGTTATGACGAGGCTTTTCGCCATAGGGCATCCTTTACACCAGGGTTACGCTGGGACCATCACACGCAAGATCTCTGGCTGGACTGCATGGTCGATACGACCAATGCACCCAAAACAGACAGCGGACACGTCCTTGTAAAAGGGGGGGGAGGATGCTCGAGAGGGCCCTGATACACCACCCGAATACTAAAGAGGTGCAATATGTCATAAATGGTTTCCAATTTGGTTTTATTATCCCGGTAGTGAATGTTACCCTGGGCCGAGAACCGCCTAACCTGAAGTCAATACACGGGATGGAAGACCTGGTTAGGGACAAGATTAGGAAAGAAGTGATAGAGGGACATATGGCGGGCCCATTTGACAAGCCCCCCTTTGAGGAATTTATGATATCCCCACTGGGAATTGTGGCCAAAAAGGCGGCAGGTGAATTTTGGCTTATTCATCACCTGCCCTACCCGAGGGGGCGTTCGGTAAATGACGCCATACTAAAAGACCTTTCCACAGTAAAGTACACGTCATTTGACCAGGCTATAGAACGAGTAAGGGCATTTGGAAAAAATGCACGTTTGGCCAAATGCGACGTAAAATCAGTGTTCCGCCTGCTGCCGGTTCACCCAAGTAGTTTTCACCTTCTGAGGATGAAATTTGAGGGTGCATATTACTACGACAGGGCCATGCCTATGGGCTGCTCGATTTCTTGCTCCGCCTTCGAACGATTTAGCTCGTTGGCGGAGTGGATTTTGCGGCAGCACATGGGGACAGGAGACTTAGCAAAATATTTAGATGATTTCCGGTTAATTTCTCCCCCAACCCCAGGAGTATGCAGCTAAGGGATTTTCAAAATCTAGCAAGACATACGGGCCTCCCGAAAAAACGGAAAGGCCATCAACCAAGCTTATGTACCTAGGAATTGAAATTGACACGGAACGTGGCCTCTCACGTCTCCCCAGGGATAAACTGGATGTAATAAAAGACAAATTAGAGTCGTGTAGATTGGCAAAGAAAGTCACGATACGCACAATACAATCACTAGTCAGTAGCTTAAACTTCGCGTGCCAAGTGGTTGCACCGTGAAGGGCATTTTTGTCCCGATTATACACGCCACTAGCTGGGAACCCCCCACAACATCACCATGTCAGAGTTACCCGGGCAATGAAAGATGACTTAGTAACGTGGGCCGCATTCCTTGAAAATTTTAACGGGGTAAGTTTTTGGTTGGACAAACTGAAAGAGAGGGCACAACTCCAGGTTCATTCTGATTCGGCGGGAGGAGTCGGTTTCGGGATATATTTCAACGGGCGCTGGTGTGCTGTCCCGTGGCCTCAGCAATGGACGGAATCCGGGGTTACAAGGGATTTGACATTTTTGGAGCTCTTTCCCATTGTCCTGGCAGTGCAGCTTTGTAGAAAGGAATTTACTAACAAATCGGTGGTTTTCTGGTGCGACAGTTTAGCTGTGGTGCATGTCATCAACTCCATGTCATCCAGATCACCACGCGTGATGCGTTTAGTACATGTCATGCTGCTAAATTGTCTTAAAAATAATATTTTATTCACGGTCCGCCATGTCCCCGGGGTAGAAAACACCATCGCCGATGCCCTCTCTCGGTTACAGATGGAGAGATTCCGGGAGTTAGCACCAGAGGCTGTGCCCAACCCAGAGATGCTCCCCAAAGGGCTGTGGAGCCTTGGCGAGTAGAAATTAAGAAGATTGTGCAGGGATCCCTAGCCACACGTACCCAAGCTGCTTATGGCCACACATTTAGGGAGTTTCAAGACTTTAGGACAAAAAAGGATGGAGACCTGTTTTCCCCATACAGGAGGATGAGTTGCTCCAATTCATTTTACACTTCCGGGAAAAAGGTCTAGCAGGAAGAACTTTAGCAGTAAAAGTGGCAGCGCTGGCCTTTATGAACCGCCTGCATGGATATCCTCCTCCAGACAGGTTTTTTTTTCGCTAAACGCATGATCGAGAGCTGGGCATGGGAAGGGGAACGCCAGATAGATAGAACGGCCCCAATTTCACCCACAGATTTAACAGCATTGTGTCAGGCACTTCCAGTGATCTGTTTTGTTCACTATGAAGCATTGCTTTTTTCTACCATATTCAAAGTAATGTTTTTTGGTGCATTCCGAATAAGTGAGGTGGCAGCTGAAGGGAGATATGACAAGTCAGGAAAGGCCTTAACACTGCAAGATATTCAATTACGCACAAGCTCACTATCAATTAAGATATGCCAGTCCAAGACTGATCAGAAGGGAAGGCGACAGATTGTCAACTTACACATGGCAGGTACACAAGACATATGACCGGTCAGGGCAGTACATACATACCTCCGAGCCCAGGAAATTTGTTCATACATAGAAATAACACACCACTAACCCGTTACCAGTTTACAGGTGTCTTTTAAAAAGCGCTAACCATAGCGGGAATGCCGGCAGACAGGTATGGAACACACTCTTTCAGAATAGGTGCCGCAACAACGGCCGCAGGTGCGGGTTTACATGAAACAGACATCAGGGCCATAGGCAGATGGCGTTCACGAGCTTACCAGGGATATATTCGACCAAAAAGTTCATACTAATGACTTCTTTTCCATTTATTCAGGACATAGACACCATTTGGGAAAAAAGATGGTGGTGTGGATAGTCTGTCACAGTTTTGTTCGCCTGGCTGAGGAGGTGGCGAAACGGTACCATGGCGGAACGCAGCTTGGTTTGGCACACAGGGCAAAGATAAAGTGGATAGGGCAAGGTGGTATGAAGTGGAATCAATTATTACCAACGTTGTCCCGTATGAAAAACCAAGAGCATCCGAGCATCCTCATAATACATTTGGGGGGAAATGATTTGAAGGTTGGGACCGGGGTCAAACTGATTGTTCAAATTAA